>JBAMBJ010003897.1:0-88655 GCA_037043495.1 Drosophila recens
AAAACTTACTTTATTCTTCTTAAGATGTTGAGAAGCTTAATCTTAATTTGAGATTTTTTGTCTTGAGTATTCAAAACTTTTTGGTCTTAAAATAAGAACACATAATCTTAAAAAAATAATACGTTTTATTCTTAGAATAAGATTTGTAATCTTGAAAACATAAGAATTCATGGTCTTAAAAATAAGAACTTGGTCTTAATTAAAATGTTCTTAGAATCAAGATGTGTTTTCTTACTTCAAGATTTTCATGTTCTCGACGCATTTTTTAGACCAATGTTCTTAGTTCTAAGACCAAAATCTTGATTTTAGATTCTTTTTTTTTATCAGTGTAGCTCTGCTTCCAGCACTGCTCCCAGCTCTGCCCTCGTCGCTCCTACCGGCGCGCCGCTGCTTGTAGCTCTGCTCCCGGCTTTGACTCTCACTCTGACTCTAGCATTTTGACTCCTGCGTTTGCTTTGCCCATTGTGATTCATCGACGTCTCTGCTGCCGCCATAGACCATGCGGTTAGTTTCACTGGCGCCGTTCTGCAATTTAAATTGCCGCTCTACATCCTTGTCCGCCTTTTAGGGCCGACGCGTCGCCAACTTCACACCATCCAGAGCCAAGGATAAACTTGTACGCGCGCTCTCTCGTTCTGCGCTTTGTCGTTTTGAGTCATCGCCGCTTTCTTTATTGTTTTTGCCAGTTGTGGTTGCTGTGTATGCTCTCTGCCCGGCTCACCGTTGCCCTCTAATTTAATTGCAGTTAATATTTGTTTTCGATATTCGAAAAAGTAGTTTTCGGCTCCGCACGCAATCTGCAGCAACAGAAACGAGAGACAGCGAAAGAGAATTATTTGTTGTTGGGGGAATGTCAGCTGGTTTTGAGAGCATTGCCAGCTGCGAATTTGAGTAACTCGAAAATGTTTGCGAGCATTTGAATTGAAAAACAAATGAAAGAAATTCAAAAAAATTGTTTTCAAAATTATTCTATTTTGGCAATGAAGCCGAAAAGACATTCATATAATTCGAATGATTGCCAAACAAAGAAATTTATTTTAAATTAGAATGTTTTTTATTTTAAAATCTACCATATACAACTAATGTATTATATTTTAAAATATTAAAAAATAATTTTTGTTTATCGAAATTCGTATTTTGTTCAAAAAGTTCGAATTTCAACCGGCATTATGCGTTGTGCTGTGGGTGTTTGAGTTAGCGCCCATTCGCTTGTCGCGCTCTCTCTTCCCCCTTATTAGATTATGCTACGCTCTTCAAAGCAGCAATCAAGGGCTGCTCACGGCGCATGCTCTGAAGCATTTTCGATTTCGAATTCATACACAAGGGTTACACAAAGAGTCCTAAATTACAAAACATGGAAAGTTATATAATAGTTGGTAACTTTGAAAAAAATAAAATAAAATAAAATATATTTGATATTTTCGATAATATTTGAGCTTTGCCTCTTTTAAGCTCAGCTCAACCCTCGTTTTGGTTTTCGAAAGCACGCGCTCTCAATCCACCACCAACGCCATGCAATTACTCACTCTCTTTCTCTCTGCTCCGCTTTGCGCTGCACTGCAGCGTTGCTCCCACTCAGTGGCTTGAGGGGGGGTTAGGGGCTATTGTGAAAGCCGCTAGCTCTGTTGCTCCCCAAAGTGGTTTGTCCTTTTGTATATGCATTGTCCTTGCCAGAGCGCCAGCGACGTCGACGCTGGCGTCAGCAGCGTTTACGTCGTCAGTCGTTTGCCTGCTGTTGAAAAATTAACATCGACATAATTTAGTTTGTCTTCGTCGTTCGTTGCGCTCGTTACGTTTCGTGCTGTCGTCGTCAGCTTCTTAGTTGTTGTCTTTGTCGCTCCTGCTCCCACAGTGGCAAAAGCAACACAGCAATAATATTTATAAAAAACAACGCAACCAAAAGAAACTACGCAAAATACAAATAAAACGCCGCCGAGTTTTGTCGTTGTAAACAAATGCAAGAGCCGTAGCATACTTTTTAGCATTGACGTTGAAAGCTATCACACGTTTGAAGTATAAACATAATTTAGACAAATTACCATAAATTAAATCAAATATCTTAACAATTAAATTAAATTTATTATTGTGCGTTGCGCTCACAAGTAGGCAACAACAAATTCTTTAAAGTGCAACAGTCACGCACACAAACAAACATACACATATCCCAAACATAAATATTAGCTATCAGCTAACGGTATTAATCTAAGTACTTGGGAGCTGCAAGCAAAGAAAAAGGGCTCAACATGCTGATTGGATTAGTACGCGATTCGGTGATGCAGTGTTTCTGCCACACCTGCCGTGCACCAGGCATTTTACCAGCGGGTAAGCATCAAAACTCAATAGTAGTAAAAGCGTAAGAGGTAGTAGAGTGGTAGTAGTATCTACTACTACATAGCTACTACTTGACAAAACCGGTAACAATTCGACAAAAGGGCATTATTTTAATTACCGCTCATGACTTGTGATGTTTGTCATGTTTTTTATTGTTTTCTTTTTTATGTACTATCTTCCCCCAACAATCAAGGTCACAGATGTTGCAATTGTCCAAAATTAAGGACATTTTCCCCATACAGTTTAAATTGCTTACGTATGCCACTGTTGTTGTTTTGGCCAATTCTCAAAATGCTTGTTATTGACCCACAACATTTGTATTTGACTGTTTTTTTTAGTTCATAACTTGAGGTGACCTTACGGTTAACTTGTTTGAGACGCCAATTAGGTTCAATTTGTTGCACTAAACTTTTTGATTGTTGGCAAAATGTTAAACTGAACTCAAAAGCATGCAATAAAGTTTTCTGAATAGATTCAGTGACTGCCATAGAATTGTACACTCTTATTCCCAAAGGGTTGTGACCTTCGACCTCGCACTCGATTGAAATCTGAATCCTTGCAAAACACGTTGAATTGAAATAAAAATAAAACTTTTTTGAATTCCTTCACACTTTTTTATTATATTTATCAGTTTTAAAGTTAGAATTATATGTAACTTATTTGGTTTGTTAATATATAAACATTATTTTTGATATTATTAAAATTATTAAAAAAAATTTTATTCTAAATAAATATAAACATTTTAACATTTTCTTGCAGTATTTCAAATCCATTTCTAAGAATAAATGTCTTAAATCTAAGCAAATCAAATCTCCAAGAGTAATCAATCAAAATCAGAGCACGCCATACCAATTTCTCCACAGTCAAGGCCACAGTTTGAGGCCTATTAAGTCATCAACAGGCCCAAGACAATTATGTAATACAGCAACTACAGCAAGAACATCAACAACATACATGTATCTCAATTCATGATGAAATATAAAGTTAACACAGAATGGTAGGGAAAATCAATTTCAGAGTATGCCAGAGCTAGAACTAAAGAGAGAGAGAGAGCGGCAGAAAGAGAGTGAGCACCTATAAAAAACGAAAAAGACAACACAATATGACGTTGATTTTTGTTACAGTGGAAAACTAAACGCCACGAAGTAGGCAATAACAATTTAGTGAACGACCGTTTGTTGCCATCGTTGTTGTTGTAGCCACTTTTTTCTGATGACTCCCGGCGGCCTGACATCTGCATGGCGCCAGTCAGCCGGCAACGATGAGTCATCCAAATGCGAACGGGGCAATGGAATTTAATTTTAGCTCAGGCCTTAAAGCCAAAATCATTTTGGCCGGGTTTCCCATTGTACTGCATATGAATGTCTACATTATACGAGTAGTAATCCTCAATGCTTTTTTATCCACACTGGACTCCATCCACATCCACATTCACATCTCACGGCATTCAGTTATGCCGATGATTTTATTTATATTGTATTGGGCTATTAAAACGCAATAATCGCCGCAAACAATCGCACATACGAAACATCGTAATGATTGCGCAATATGCACACGGCTCAGCGAGCACAAGCATAAGCACAACACACACACACACAAACGCAACACACACACTCGCCACACACACACTCACAGAAGTCGGCAAACAATGACGATGACAGTGGAAAGCGTTTATTGATTTATTGACGGCAGCACCTTACACAAAAAACAAAAAAAAAATAAAATAGGAATGCAAAAAACAGAGACGGTGCTTAGATTGGCGAAGATCAGATACTCTTAAAATAAGATTATGCTTCAAAGAAATCTAATCTAAAACGTTAAGTGATAAACAATTGGTGACATATATTTGTTGAAGTCATCTCTCAAAATGTAAGGTCAACAGAATCCAAAAATTTTGATATTATTCCAACAAATTTGATAATTTTGGATAATATTCCAAAATGCTTTGAATAGGGTGCTTCTCAGGCCTTAATTCCGGGCAAATGTCTGGGTGCTTAACAAGTAGTTAAATTTTTTTAGGCGGCTCAAATTTTTTAGAAATTTATAATGTACATTTTTATTCCTACAAATAGACCTACATATATGAAAAAGAACAATATAAATCCAAAGTAGTATAAATAAATTTTAAAAGAAAATTATTTATCTTTCCTTTTTGCACGCTTGTTATTATATGAGAAAAATTTAAAATACTGTCAATTTAAACTAAATGTTAATGTTTATCAAATAAGTGGTTTATTACTAATATATTAGTATTAATCATAGCTCGCAAATAACTGTCGACCGTTTTCTTTCTTGCGCTCTCGTTGCGAGCACAACCGAAAAAGTTCGTACTTTCTCGCTCTCGCTCTGAGCAAGAGACTCTTGCTGTCTTCATTTATGTTTTCTGTTGAGCTCTTTTCGTTGAGCTCTTTGTATGTCGGTCTTTCAATGAGCAGTGCGTAAATCGCGAAACAAAAAACGCTCGCACAATGAGACTCAGCAAAAGACTGTTTGACCGAAAAACTCAACGCAAACGGTCTTCACCCAAATTAAATTTAAAGAATTGGTGCACTTTTTTATTCGGGTCTCTTCCCATTTTCCACAACAAATATTTGACAACATCACACACTCAATTCACGATCGCAATTCATGAATTTCGTCTGCAAAACAGACGCTTAGGCAAGCAAATGCCTATGCGTGTGAATAATGCCAATACATATGCAAAATACCGTTTGCTTCATTGAACACGACGAAACGGTATTGGAACAGCGAGAACAAATAAAATAGAAAAAAAACGTTTTCGCTCCGAGCGCGGTAGCTAGTTTAAGAACCGAAAAAACGGTTACTCGCTAGCAAGTCTTTTCGTAAAGAGTAAGCAAAAGACACTTATTTGCAGACAACGAGAAACGGTCAACAGTTATTTGCGAGCTATGGTATTAATAGTACACTAAGCTTATTTATTATTTATTGACATAATAAAAAACTAAATATAAACAATTTTTAAAGTAAGAAAGTATTTATTCATTTGAAAAAGTATTATACCTCATTTAAGGGTATACTTAGAGTAAAGACAAGACAACACAAAAACAAATTACTTGTTAGAGAAACACACACTCATGTTCCTCGTACTTTAACGACACGAATTGGCAATTTTTCATTGACGTAGGTATTTTTCGCAATTGCTTGCAATTTAACAGGTGTAGACTATAAATCTTGCAGCTTAACTGTAACTAATTACCGCCACGGTAAGAACAGAACAACTTAATTAGAAGCTGACATATCTTGAAAGTATTGAAAAGTGGTCCAAAGTGAAGATTTACGAAAAGAATTGCTTATATTGAAAACTTTACAAAACACATTTGGTATATATAGCTGGGTATTTTTATTTTGTTTGGTATTTCATTTAACATAAACTATACTTAAGCTTAGAGAAATTTTTTTTAACTTTTGTATAGTTGTTTTTTTTAGTGTAGTTTCAATTTGAGCTCAATTATCATTGGACACATGTCTAATTTATGGCACTGGCAGCTTGTGTCTGTGCAAACATCTTAATTTTAGATATTTACTCGGGTTAGGTGAAGGTTAGACGGATGAAAGGTGAGGGCAGGAGGAGAGGATGGTGGCATGGGGCTTCCCCGAAGCTGTCTTTGGCCAAGGTTACATCCACAACATGCTGGTTTTTAATTTGGCGCCACTAATTGTCAGTGCCGGTGCGCTGGGAGGAACACATGTATTTACGTCTCCCTCTCACTGCCTCCCTCTCTTTCCCTCCTCTTTCTCTCAATCTCTCTCTCTTTCTGTCTCTGTCTGTCACTCGCAGTATCTGTGGCAGAGTTTTTGCTCTTTGTAATGGCCTTGCTGGTTTGGGGAGCACTTTGCTTTTTGGCCTGGCAAATTAGATTTCCTTCTGGCGAAATTGCAATTCAAAATGCTTTTTCGGATGCTGTTGTTGCAACGGAGGGAAGTTGCTGTGATGAGAGAAGCGAGCAAGAGAGAAGTTGTTTGAGTTGGTGTTAAAATGTGGAATGTAAAATTAAATTTGAGAATTGCACAAAATGATGATGTTAAAAGCTGCGGGAAACTTATAATTTGTATAGCTTTCCACTTGAGTTTTCCTTAAATATCACAAACAAGGGGTTACATGACTCATTAAATCTGTTGTTAATCCAAGAAGCAATTATCTAAATTTACTAAAGAATATTTACCTGATATTTGGCATGTGATTCGATTAAAAGCAATTTCCCAAGTTTGCTCTGGGCGTAAATCAATTAGGATAAATACAAGCAAATGAACTCAACTTGATGTCAGTGTGAATTGTATGCGATGCATCTTTTAGATATGTCATATCCAACAAATGTATCTGACAGCTTGCGGATAACGCAGAGAGAGAGAGATAAGGAGAGAGGGAGAGAAGAATGAACATATATGTCCTTTATATGATGGATTAGTTGGGAGCAAGGACCGCCCACAGAGCCAAAACATGTGTTGTTAATGTCTACAAATGGTTTTGGCCAAAACGAGAGAAGCCGGTCGACTCGAATTAACTTTGCGAGTGCTTCATTACCAAAATGTCCTTGAGGCAGCTGCTGGAACAAAAAACAAATTTGTACTGCATACGTAAAGCAATAGAAAATGCTAGAATGTTAAGTATCCCACATTATATCTAACTTTAATAAATTAAGATCTTTATAAGTTATTGAATTAAAAGTCAGTTTGGAATATTAATCACCATCCAGTTCCTGTCAAATCTCTTGCTATAGGAAATTGACTTTTTACCGCTCCCAAATTGAGCTGCAAAAAATATACATACTACATACTTAACATATTCAATTTTAATCTCGCGTGACTTCAGTACAAAAAATAGCATATAACAAATTATTTGTGAACCATTAAGGTTGTTCTCCATGTTGTCCTTGAAATACGCTTTTTCATGGAAAGCTGAAGTTGCGAGTCTGGAGGGCTTTCTACCCCGTGAACGGTGTGTACTCAAAGGCAGCTCATTAGGACCATGTCGAGCCAAGTAAAGCGGAAATCCTTCCAACAGTATCGACATTTGTACGGCAGGAAATAAAATGCCGAGTCGAGAGCTTGGTTAAATAGACGCATCAGCTAAGATTCAGTAATTTGCAGATTCATGAATACTCTGTACTTGGAAGGAAAAGTATGAAGTGCGAGAAAAAATTAGACAAAAGATGATAAAGGTACTTATATTGCGTCATTAATTCCCGTCATTTAAAAAAAAAAAAACAAAAAAAAAAGTCTTGAAAATTTGCATGCCAAACCGAAATAACTAAATGAATATTTTTGTTTAGCATTTTTCTATTGTTTTCAAACCGTGTAATCAATTTTAAATAATCTTTAAAGGTCACGAGATTTAAAAAAAAAATTACAGAACATATTCTCTGTTCCATATTAATTCAGATTGTATCAAAAATTTTCAACTACTTTGTCGGAGAGACCAATATTTTTGTCAATTTCTCAAAATGGGCATTTCAAACTTTTGGGCGCCAGGATTTGACCCATCCCGACATGAGAATGCACTGATCCACTTGCAATCTTTATTAACTCTCCTTAAATAGTTACTCAACCAAGTGCGCGCAAAGAAAATCGCCGCTAGACAAACATAGAATAAAAAATCAGCTTGTGCGGCTATAATTCTGCACCTTGCCCAAAACGAGAATGCAACATAACAGCACATTTTTGCAAGGGGGGGTGTTGATGTTCGTCATCTATTTTCTCTAATTTTGAACGCTCTTTCCAATGGTGGTAAAATGTTTTTTCTAGCTTTACTCTTGTTATGCGTACACTCAAAAAAATAGGTGCGGCTATAGTTTTGCACCAGAGTTTTTACTGAAAAATACCAAATTTATTTCAACCGAATTAACCTCTAAGAAACCGATTCATGAATAACGATTAATTTCGGTTCGATCAAGCACACAATTTAAATATGTTCTTAAGGTGTAATCCTGGTTTTCGAAATAAAATTTGATTTCTAATTATAATTTGCATATTGACCTCAATCAAAATCTTTATTTGTAAAAATTTGTAATATTTTTAAACATTTTAAATAATTTTTTTTTGTGAACCGAAATCAATTTTTCGAAACCGAAACATGCAAAAAACCGGTAACCGTTACGTAGCCGTAACGTACAAAAGTTTTTCGAAACCAATAACTAAAAACCAAAATGTGAACATAACCGAAACCGTAACTGAAACTGATATTTGTCTCGGTTTGATACCCTGAAATGCAGTTAATGGTAGATATTTTTCACTTGACACTTGTTTTTGCCACGTTACGAGATACATTTAATGGCACTTTAAGCCGTTCAAATATATTTAAACGACAACTGACAAGCAACCAAAGACTGCTGAATAATACAGGGTGACCAGAAATAACGGAGACAAACATTTTTAACTATAATTTTACTAAACGAGAGAAATTTAGCAAAGCAACAATTAGTAACGATAAAGTGGATCACTAGTAGTAAGATTCTCAGCCGGTTTCGAAATGGTCTCCTCCAGCTGATGCACAGGTCAAAACGTGATTTAAAATTGTAGGCCATGGGCCGCAGGTCCTCGGGAGACAGTCGGTTCCATTCCAAGAGCAGCGATTGCATTAGCGCCTCCAAACTTTTGTGAGGCTTAGCACAGGTCCTGGCCTCCAATATCGACCACATGCTGTAGTCCATCGGGTTGAGATCCGGCGAGTAGGGTGGCCATTCAGCAGACGAGATGAAGTCCGGAAAATGGGTTTTGCACCAGTCTTGCGTCATTTTCGCCTTGTGAGCCGGCCAGAGTCCTGTTGAAAAGTCCAGTCCGCATCGCCGAAGTGCAGTTGGGACCAAGGAATTACCACGGCGTCGAGAATGTCGGGCGGTACACTTCTTGGTTTCTTTTTAACCCCTTGATCCACGAAAACCAGGGGTTTCTTGACGCTGGCGCAAATGCCGCCCCAGACCATAACGGACTTCGGATTTTGGCGATTTTTGACAATGGCCGACGTACCCGAAGGTTCGGCGGACCAGATCCTGCAGTTTAGTGGTTGTGAGCCTGCTCGACGGTTACCAGCTTCTCATCCGTGAGAAGGACGCGCTCCTATCGCTGACCTGCGGCCCGACGCTTGAGTTGGTGGCATCTTTGCAGTCGCACGCGCTTGTTTTCATCCGTGAGGATCTGAAATTTTTTGAGCTTGTACGGCTTGAGTCCAAGGTGCTTCTTCGCCATTTACCAAACAGAATCACGTTTCATTCCGGTCTCACGGGCAATTTTCCTCATGGAGACCCTCGGATTTCGCATCACCCGCTTTCGAATGATTTGACGATTGGCAGAAGTATTGACGGTGCTTTTTTTTCCTCTTCCCGGACGATAGCCTTCATGGTCAATCTCACTAAGTGGCGGGTGGCCTTGGACACAGTCTACCTAGGCACCTCGAGCAAACGAACAAATTCACATTTGACGTTTTTCTTGATGAAACAGCTCTAAAATTGCACAACGTTTATTTGACATTCTGAAACCACAGGAAAATTTAACAGCAATGGATAAAAAATGTTGTGACTAGTACAAAAAAGAATGGAGAATACGATAAAATAACATTTAATTAAATCCGGTAACATACTTTTGCTTACGGACATATTAAAGTTTGTCTCCGTTTTTTCTGGTCACCCTGTAATGATATGCGATTTCAAAATGTTCGTTGACATAGATTTTCATTTACCGATTTTCATTTACCGACGGCATTTGGTTTAAGCTTGGTACAGCGGAAATGGGCGGTCAGAAGTGGGCGTTGTACAATAAATAAAACTGACAATTTCTGGTACAGTAAACGTTTCCATTGTTGTTATTCTTGTCCTCGTCATTATTATTGTTGTTGTTGTTGGTGTGTGGCTTTTGACGCTCTGTCAAGTTTGACAAAGTCCCCGTGCGTTTGGATGAACTGCATGTGATGTCCATTCCACCATGTTGTGAATGCGGCTTTGGTTTTTCGCCTTTGTTTGAGTTCCGCCCACTCGTGCTTTCATTTGCTAACGGCAACACCTATTTCCTCCAGTTTTCTCGTCCCTTTTTTTAACCAAACTGTCAAAGTCATAAATAATGTTTGAGTGTGTAAAGCGGACTAACGACGAGAGAGTTTCAGGTCCCGAGTGTGTAATTCTGTCGTTTAAGCTCACACTTGAAAAGTCATGCGAAAAGCAAAAAAATTTCCAAAATAAAGAAAAGCAATCAAGTAGAAACTACTCGACTTTTAGATGCCCTGTGCCCAGCTCTGAGTTGCACCAAAACATTTTCAAATATCTTTATAATCACATTTTTACAATCTTATAAACGCAAGCCAAAAAGCTTGCAAACAATGAACACTAGATGGCGCCAGTGCTACGTTTCTTAATTCGCACTAGGGAAAATAGTTTCTCGAATAATTTTCTTGCTTATTATTCGCTTATAAGAAAATTATTATTTTAGCCCCTTTTTCCTCCTTTTTATACAAAATTTTTCTGAGATAACGCCATTAAAAAAATCATAAAAAATATCAGAAAAGAGATTTTTGAAATTTTTTTGCAGTGACTATTAATTTATTGGAGAAACTTTTTGCATAAATACATTTTTTATTTAAACCCGAGGAAAAAGTTTGAAAAAAAAACTTGCAAAAATTCGAGATTTTCAATGGGTTGAGGAAAGTTTTGTATCATTCAAACGAAGTGACCTTTCCATTTATGCCAAAACAACGGGATTTGATTTTTATGTTTGATAACTGTCGCTTCTATTATTTTCCATACCTGTATGTACACTAAATTATATGCTTGATTTCTTAAGTTTGGTCCTTTTTATAGTCTTAATATTTGGAGAACATACAATTGACTTTTTCTGAGGAACAGGGTATAAAAAATGTTCATTACACGTTTATTCAGGCTCTCTTTTCGGTCTTTTCAACATATATGTACAACACGACAAAGGAAAAGTAAAATCATTAAGAAAAAAGGCGCTGCGAGCACTGCGGCTTTAAAATTAAGAGAAAAAAATATGAATTTAAAAAGGTGAAATGATTGTTGTGGAAACAGAATTGATTAAAATTGAGAATTTCATCACTTAGCTTTAACTTTGTCGAGAGAAAAGCTTAAGTTGTTAATACAATTTCAGTTAAATTCAATAAGATCCAGAAATATTTACATTTCAGAAATCAGTTTATAATTTCTTGCTGGTATAACTTATTTATTTAGTAAATTTTTTTTTTTTTTTTGAATTGATGTACTCTTGCACTATGGCATCCAATTTGTGCACAATTTTACCTTATTTCGTGGGTGAAGAACCTCAACTCACACCATTCATGTAGGGAACCATCTCACATAACTCATCCGCTGTGTAAGCTAATCAAATTTTCTCAGTTTCTGCGTGAAACTTTTTAAGTTGGTTTGTGAGCCAGAAAGTTGCTTTTGCCTGCTGGCTGCCACAGCTGCTGCCAAGTTAAGACCAAGAGGAACTATTTGTGCCAAGCTGTCACGTAGCGGGCACATTTCTCCATATTATCCAGTAGGTCTAGCATTGTTCTTCACGCTTTGCGAATGTCACTCACGTAACAGACGCATACATAACATTACTTAATTTTAATTTTTTTTTCTGTCATCTCTCTTTTCATTTGTTGTTGTTGTCTTTGGGGCAAACAAATTAATGAAGTTGCATATTTCGGCGACTTCTTTGCTTGCTCATTGGCATGCCGTAAAGTGCCAGCAAAAATGAGGAAAAAATTGGAGTAAAAGGCCAACAAATTGGCCAGCTGGCAGTTGAGTGTCTGCATTGTCTTCAACATTTCAATGTGCGTACAACGTTCCTTCCCTCGTATAAATACCAGATACAGATGACAGCGCAGGGCCACCAAATGTCATCATCATTCAATGCCTGACTTTCTGGCGTCTGTTGTCTTCGTCTTTTCTTTATATTTTCGCTGGGACGGTGCTCTGATAACGAGCAATGTGTGAAAAGTTGGAGACACCACACTGACGTGTTTTTCCAGCTGACGCTTTTCATTTTTAAAGTTAACTTTCAGCTTTCAATTTACTCATAATACCGTTGTAGAATGGAAGTTAATAAAAGGTAGAAAACACACTCAGTAGTTAAAACTACACATGTTTTATCTCAAATATTTATTATTGTACATGTATCATTAATATTTTAAGTTACTCAATACAACACTTTTTTTAATGCAACTGTTAAAGCAATTTATGAGCATATTCTGAAAATAATTTTTCCACCTTATTTTTTTTTTCACAACTTTATCTCTTTTAAATTCTAATATAAGTTCAGAAAAACTCGAAATTCAAATTCATTAATCATAGAATGCAGTCTCTGCATCAGCTGTGATTGCAATTCTTAGCAAAAATTGTAACTTAATGTCAGTGTCATTGTTGGCATATTTTATTTCCTAATGGAATGTCAGTAAAATGGGAAATGCACCAAAATAGAAATGAATGAATGCCTGAATAATTTAGCAGTGAGTGTCCCCTTACAGTGAGTGACAAGTCAGCAGTCAGTTGGTTTGGCATGAGTAGCATAAGCAAATAGCAGTTGGAAAATTCAAAGTCAGTGGCACTGTGGCAGCCCGGCAGCCAAATGAAGAGGTGCCACTTAGAAGTGCATGAAGGCAGACAGCACGACCAATCGATGACAAGGCTGTCAAATACCCTGGAAAATAAAAGCATTACAGACTAGGCAACATACATTTTCGTAGAGCCAAGGAATCCAAAACTTGGTTAAGTTTAGTATTTTAATTTCTCAATTGTTTTCCTTTCTTCTTTTATTTTTTATTTCTATAAAATTATTAAATATAAAGGTACATTCAAATTTAAGGATTCTCACTTGAGTTTATTATTATTATTATACAGTTTTCACTATTTCAATAACAAGTCAAAATATAAAATAATGAGAATTTTAAGTAGTTACTTTTTCCCGTTAAATGCTAAGCGTCTCTATTTAGTTTGTTTTTAAATAACAGGGTATAACTAGTGCAAATGCAGTTTCTGCGCATACAAAGCCAAAACAGAAAATGCAAATAAAAACTTAAAATATTCTAAAGAGAAACGTAAAGACAGAGCGAAATATGAGTAAGAGAAGTTGGCCCAAAGAAGTGCTAGAAAATTGCATTAGGCGCCGCAGACAAGGAAATAGAAGCACGTAGGCGAAGATGTGAAATGGAATGGGATTTAAGAAGTGGGAAGAATTTGACTTTGGCATATGTCATGCATATCTATCATGATTCTTCCTCTCTCTAGATCATCACTCACTGTAGTACAATTTAAGTCAGATCTCTGTTAAAAGTTAATAAACCTGAAGATAACTTTTCCGCTGTTGACACAGCAATTCAAATCGATTTAGAAGGAAAACATTTTTCATGAAAAATAACTTTTTCCCATTCAACTATGGCAACATTTGCAGCGAGCTTTAAAAATTTACATATTTATGAAGGGGAATGAGTGAAAGCCACGCCCTCAATTGCCTACGAAACAAAATAAAAGCAACTGCCAACAGCTGTGACTATGAAGCGGACATTGCTATTGACGTTGTTTGTATTTTGATGTTGTTGTCCATACCTTCAGTAAACAATGCGAAACGCAGAAGTCGCCTCGCTTTCAAAAACCCTTTTTGGTAAATATTTATTTTTGTCACACTTTACGCTGTCCAACAAACAACAATAACAACAACAGCGGGAAGAAGCTCACAAGTGTTCAGCCAATAACATTGAATTTTTATTGCAACACGTTTAGTGTTTGAAACATAAACGATAGATGAAATGTATAAAAGAGAAATGTTTTATGCAAATATTTTGCAAACACAATCAACTTTTATGTGAGTGAGCGAGAGAGAAAGAGAGGGGAACAGAGCAGGGGGTGGCAAAAAGTTGCACGACATTTTGTGGTAATTACTCTTTATATACGTACGTAAAAGCCATAAGGAAATGTCTTGCAAGTTATAAGAAAAGTCTAGAAAGAGTCCCAAGTCCTGTCATTATTTTGATATCTAATGACAGTTGTATATGTATGGGAGTAAACTTTTACAGAACGTTTAAGGCGACGAAGACAGTGTGTAAACGTTAATTAGAAATTAACATTAATATTTATGCAGTGGGTGGAGATAGCCACAAAAGTTTTCAGCCCAACGGGCTGACCACATACCAAGGAAAAGCCATCGAAGCCCGTCGAAAGTTGGCCAAGTGTCAACTGAGGAAGGGGCTTGAGATATTCATATCTGTGGTCCGCTCATTAAGTTGCCAAGATGGGGGAAGAAAATGAAAGGAGAGAAGGGGGGAGAAAACATCCTCTGATAAACGAAATTACGTTGATTAAAGCCGACTCAAAGGCGGCCAACTGAAATATGGCCTGTGACCTTTAGGACGACGAGGTTTTTTATGCTAGATTAAGCATAATTTTATAATTAGTGCGCAGCTGGGGGAGAAGTTCATTTTGACGATGAAAATGAAGCAAGTATATTAAATGTTTAATCCTGTACCAAAAACAACTCATTAAATTAATGTTTATGGCACTTAACTTTAAGGTTGCATCAAATTTGATTAAGTTTATATTTATGGGCGTTATTTAAATGTTTTAAGATTATTTCAACAATATTTGATGGTCATAAGGTTTTACACTTTCGTTTTAGAGGCCTTAAAAGCACTTTAGTTTGATTATCTGAGAATTTTTTTATATTTAAAAATGTATATTAATGCTTTTTTGCTTTCTGCTGATTCTTCAATTACTCATAAACAATTTACATTTTAATTTTAGACGCTTTGACGTGGGGAAAAGTCAGTTGGTGTGGATTTCATTTAATTGAGAAATTTATATTTACAGAATAATATTCTTTCTATTAATTTTTCTTTTTGGTTTCAATAAATTTTTTTTGTTGTTGAGGCTTTAAACTTTTTAGACTCTTTTTTCAATAACCCTTAGCTTAAGGTCAAATTGTTACCCAGGTTTTGTCAAGAATTGTTATGAAATTTATCAATGCTAACTTGTTGAAACTTCTTTTACATCTATATTTAACATGCTTACCAACACTGGTACACCATTTTATAGTAGTATCGAGAAGATCGGCGCCAATCAAGAAAAATAATAAAATACGCTCAAAGCAGCCACGACTCAACAAGAAAGTTAAATTTATAAGTAAGTAAAATAATAATATCCAATTTAAACCATTTCTTTTTCATAGCAATGATCGAATGCTTATGTTCTTAGACTAAAAATAGATTTAAGCCATTTAGTATAATGAGCGGTGCTATTTTTGGCCTTACTTCGATGGATTGAATGCGATATTGAACTTGTTTAATGGACAGTACGTGCTGTAATAGCCAAAGATGATAGACAACAATTGCCAGGAAAAAAACTATCATCGAAAACCAACACGAAACACGAACAGAAAAGTGGAAAAGCAATAAGCAAGAAGAGAAAAGAGAAAGGCAAGCAAAGTAAGAGACGAAAAACACGATAAACACGAAGGCAACACGGTCGCCAAATTCCCTGCGGGAACAAAGTTGTCCCAGCCAACAACTAAGCCGGTCAGGTAGACGCCGTTGGCCAAGTGAGTCATTGCTTTCCCCGCCAGACCCGCCCCAAAACTAAACCCGGGGGTGACTCCTTGTTTACAATTTCGTTGTTGCCTTTTGTGAGGTAATAAAATGTCAAAGTCGTCTGGACGGCGCCATGGAAAATAAAGTAGACTTTGTCGTGTACCTCTTTGGACACCCCGACCCCCCCACCACCTGTGCCACGCCCATGCTAAGCCGCCCTGCACCGCCCTGCAAACTTGCCCCTAGGAGCTTAGCAGCGGATAGAGGCGTATACGTGTTATTTTCTGTTGTATTAATATAATTTGTTATTGTTGCAACATTTTAAATACTTTGTTGGCGGTTTTGCGGAGATTTCCCGTGGTTGTCTGTGGGTAAGCTGATATTTTTGTGAGTTTGGGATGCAGTTAATTGTCTCTGACCATGGTGACAAAGTTGTTGCTGCTTCTTTATTTTTAAATACTCTGTAATTAGAGACATTTTTGAGAAGTATCAACATTATTTAACAGGGTAGCTTTCAGTCTAGCTTTTTTAAACTCTTTTTTTATTTTGCCATGCGGTCAACTGTAATTAAGACTGCAGGTAAAATTTATGTCTGTATATGTTCTTTGTGGGTTGTCTGACTGAATTGGGAGTGTTGATAAATAGATATCACATTAACTGGCTAGACGATGAACCAAAAGAGAAAAGATACTACACCATCCGGAAAAAGGGACGAAAACAAAAACTGACTGTCAGATATGAGTTGGCAAATTAATGAAAAAGTACATGAAATTAAATAGTATTTATTTGCATAGAACAAATTACAGCTGCAATAGTTAACTTTTTATTAAAATTTTGTAACTTTATTAGTCAGATCTCTCAATTCATATTCATTAAAGCAATCTGCCAATTTTTGCGCTTTGCCGTCGGCTTTTCCATTTATCTTTTCTATTTTTTTAACATAGAGTGAGTTCATTAATTTTCTTTGTAGCCAACGATAAAAGCATTTTTGATGTGCCAAGCAGTTTTTCGCTCTCTCAAGAAAAAGGGAAAACCCAAAGCGTGAAAGTCATTAAAGTGTGCGAAAATCGTTAGAAAAGTTGCACGCAGTTTGGCGAAGGAATGAGGAAAAATAAAGCCTGGTCAGGGGGATGGTTCTGGGCTCTTGAAATAGAAAGGGAAAATAGATTTATCTTAACTAATTTTGTTGGTCCACTTTGATAAGTTTTGTAGACACTTCCAAGTTATCTTTTTGTTTTTGGATTATGCTGACCAAATTTTAAATCAATATGGAGAGCTAATGAATAATGTATTTAGAACTAAAATGCTTTAGTTTGAATTTGACACTTTTTAAATGACAAATTAACAAATCTAAAAGGATAGGGATAATAAGATAGGAAAACAGAGGTCATTCACAGAAATTGTTTTTCAAGATATAAAACAATATATATTTTTTTTATTTCTTTATTAAATTTAGAGAGAGTTTCAATAACGTATAAAATGATTTTATTAAAATCAATCAAATTGTCTGAAAAAATTAACTTTTTGTTTTAAATCAAGTTACGGTAAGCTGTTTAAAAATGTTCACAAAAATAATCCATATAAAGCGTACGTATTTTCTGTCTAGAATATTGCAATATTCCGAACAACTTGTTGGCTAAACACAGAAAATGAATTGATAATTATGATTACATTAAATATGAAATGAAATGACTGCTGCTAATTTGCACAGGAATTATGTAAGTGCAATTCACAACAAACCTCTGTCTTTCCATCTCTATGCAAAATTGCGAAATAAATATTTTTCGCATATATGTATATTTACATTAAAATGGGACATTTATGGGTTCGTCTTTGGTCAAACAAGCCAAAAAAGCGCATTAAATATTTACACAAAATACGCACTAATTAAATGATAATTAAGTTAGCGACGCAATAATAATTAAGCCGAATAATTAGCAAGCGAATTAATTGAAAAATGAACTGTGCCCAATGGCAAATGCAATAAATGTGTAAAATGCCAAACATCAATAAACAACACTCAGATTGCAATTAAAAATTAATAACAACGTTCAACCAATCGCGAGAAATATTTGTGCGCATTTAAATCGCACAAAAAAAAATTAAAACAGAAATCAAATTAAAGTGGAACAACATTACTATGGATTCGACTTCAGCTGACAATTCAATGATGCGTGTGTGCATTTTTAATTAACACTGTTTATTTGCATTAATTAAAATTTTTCTCGGTCTCATGCTTTGACCCTTCAATACCTACCAAAGATGCTAAAATATGGGTATGGTCAACAGCAAGTTAAGTTTATCCAAGGTAAAACAATTATTAAAAATATCGACTGTAATAAATATGGGCTGATTTTAAATATGTTTCCAAACAAATGTAATAAATAACGGGTAATATCAATAAAATGTATGCATAATCTACTGGAATATTCTCTTCTGAAGTGCTTGCCAAACAGTTGACCTTTTGAGTGCAATATAAATAAATAAGTGGCGAGTTCATACAATAATACAGTCAATCGGATTTTAATATTATAAATGTGATTAATTTTACAATTTAATTATTCATTTATAAACTTTTTTCAAATTTATACGTAAATAAATATGCGATTGAATTTATCAGAAGGTATTTTTTAGTCCACTGCATTTCAAAAGCGTATTTTTTGTTTGCGTCTTTTGAAGAGATGTCGGAAACTTTTCCCAACAGAAAGTAGAAAAATGCAATTAAAAATGAGAAGCAAGTCAATTAAATGGGCAGAGCTCTTTCCGGGTCAAAGGCTGAAAGTGCTGAAGCAAACAAACAAAATGGTCGACACTCCAAAAACTGTCGCCATTAAAAGTTTTCCTTACATTTTTTTTTTTTGCAAATGGCGATGGTTTTAAGGGAAAGAATATGGCGTTCGGTTACTGTGAGCGGATATTGTGAATTATTGTTTATGACGACAAATCACTGTAGAGTGTTATAAAAAGGAGAGGAAGAAAGAGCTGGCAAGAACATTAATCTTTAGTGGAGACTATCGGAGAATAACAAGAAAAATGGGCAACTATTCTTGTAAAGGTTACAAATTGCACTTATGCTTAATAAAGGGTGGCCCTCAAAAAAATTGCGTTTTAAAATGGCTATAAAAAAAAACGGGTGGATAATTTTTAAATACAGTCGAACTTCCCTAACTCGAACTTTACTGAGCAAATTTCATACAATTCTGCTTCCCTAACTCGAACTTCCCTAACTCGAATTTCTCAAAAACTCGAACAAAAATATTGGCCCGCACTTCTGTAAGTCAAATTTTTCGGGGAAAATCCCCAATAAAGATTGAATTTTTTTTCGTTTATATTTTATGCTTTTGATACCGGCTCGTTTTGATACTTAAGATTGATGTACATTAACATATTTTGATGGAATATGATAGAATTTTGCATCAAAAATTACTTAAGCTTGTGAAATTGCTTTAGGAAAGATGTTCGTAATGTACTTCTTTGTCAGCGCATCAGCTCATGATTATTTACCATGGCACCAGCACGTGTATTAAAATGTTTATCTCTTTAAGGCCGGATCAGACGAGCACTTTTTCACCGACACTTTTTGTCAAAAGGTGTCCGTGCCGTGTGACCACACAAAATTTCAAAGCGTCGGTGAAAAACCGACGCTCACCGATGGAAATAGAACACGTCTGAAGCGCCCTTTAAGAAATCTTTAAACTTATTTGACAAAACAAAGAGAAGGGGCTGAAAAATATAGTGTCTCATCGAAAACAGTTTTCATTATAATATTAAAAAATGGAAAATTAATTATCATGTCATTTGAATCGGGCACTTCTTCTGGATACAGCAAAAGATCGATAAAGCCTATTTTTGAGAATATCGACAGGTCTTGAACAAACTGGAATTTTTTTGTTGAAAATAACAATAAAAATCTTGCAATTTGCAATGTATTTATGAATGAATGAAATTGTAGTTTCATTTAAAAAAGGTAAAAAAAAATGCCCTAACTCGAAGTCTCCCTAACTCGAACTTTTTTCTCGGAAAATGGTGATTCGAGTTAGGGAAGTTCGATTGTATAATTTTTTTATTGAACAGCCCTAACATTGCGGTTTATTTGTGGAAGACCACTTCATTCATATGGCTGCCCGGGCGGCCTTGCAGTAGGCCATCCGATCGACCCAATATTTCAGCACATTTTCGAAAGTTTGGTCCTCATTGGCCTCAATGGCGACTTCAATCTCGTGTTTTAAGTCGTCAATCGTCTCTGGATGGTTGGCACAGCACTAATCCTTGACGGCCCCACAAAAAATAGTCCAACGTGGTCAAATCGCAGCTACAAGGCCTTTTCAGCTGATTATTCGATTTTCGAACGTACCGCGCAGAGGTTCGACTGCAACGTTGGCTGTGTGGTACGTAGCGCCGTCCTACTGGAACCATATGTCGTCGATGTCTTCTTCTTCCATTCGGGAGAAGAAAAAGTCTTCCAACATGCCGCAATAGCGTTCACCACTGACGGCGGCCCCTAATTCGTTTTCGAAGTAAAACGGGCCAATGATGCCGCCTGACCACATATCTCCGTTGTGGATGCATTGGCTTCCCCAAGACGACATGCGGCAATTCTGCTTATTGACGTTACCGGGGTGTAAATGAGCTTCATCTGAAAAGATGATTTTTCGATAAAAATGCTCATCTTCTTTTTAAGTAAGTTTTCAGTATTTCCCAATTTTCTTCGAGCGTAAGCTTAACCGTTTCGTAAACCGCAAACCTTTAACTAAATTTTTGAGACACTGGCAATGTCATTCGAGCTGTAAATGAGAACATAATTTTATCGAAGATTTCGGTTAGGATTTTCAATAAATTTTGAAGAAGGCCTAACACCAGTTAATTTTTGTTATTTATACTGAAATGCTTTTTGGACTTTGCAATAAATGCCAACTTTTCTGGCCGACACAGAACTTCAATTATGCATACGAGCTGGGAAACCCGGCAAATGCAAAATGCCTGTGGGATTTGAGCCAAACAAGAGAGAAAGAGAGAGAGAGAGAGAGTGCAGATTTTGGTGAGTTTTTGGCTAAAATGCTTGCCATGTTCACACATTTCACAGCCAACGGGCTGAGGTGCTCGTGTTTCCGTGTTTCTAGGATACCATGTTCGCATAGTTGAACAACCGGAGCTACAGCCACAACCCACCATCCCCTCTACCCTTCCTGTCCCCTTCCCACCTTGCCGTGCACTCCATCAACGGAAAATGCTTTGGCTGTCATCATTTGCATAGCAAATATGTTTTTGGGCGCTGACCAACAAAACAGAACACAAATATTTTACCAAATTGTTTGCTTGCTTTGTCGATGTGTCTATATATAAATATATGAGCATATGCTCTATTTGTACATATGAAAATTTGCTAGTGCTAAATCACATTTGCAGCAGATATACAATAATAATAATGCGTATTTTTTATGCTAATGGAAAAAGCAGCCGCCTAATTCAGCCCGAAATTGAATTGACCGAAGGGAGACAATAATTTAGTTGCAACGACATTGATTTCTATCAATCTACATGATTTTGTGCCTTGATTTGATGCCAATTTTATTACAAGTTTGTCTTATCAGCAATGTAATCCACTTTGTTGTCAGTTGTCATATTAAAAAAATGAGATAAACATAACTTAGTTGCTAAAATGTGAATTCTTAAATAATTTTCCATCATCTTCCTTTTGTACTCTTGTATTTGTAACAGAAATAATGTAAAAATCAGCTTTAATGTTGATGAATTTCGTTTCGAAGTGAATCATAACAATATATTAAATTTAAGTAAAGTATACTGTAGCCGAAAGCCTCTGCAGCTAGCGCTATACTTATTGGACCTTTTGTTAGTTTTAGTTTTTTAAGCTTAACTATCAATGTTAATAAATAAATAAATAAGTATAGTATACTATATAAATATAAAGTTCCTGATCTAGTTTCATTTAAACCAAATAACGTCATACAAAAGTTTTTAAGGGTATTTAGGCTTCGATTTCCCAAACATGGATTTTCCCTTTTTTCACATATTTTTGCTTTTTTGTTAATTGAACAATCAGCAGATAATCGAGAAAATTTTCCATCTAAAGCCTCAAATGTTCACGGATGTGCGTGTTCGATAAGCCCCAGCGACAACAACCAATATTGTATATCGTCAGTATAATGAGCATGAATAATATAATAAAATGAAATTACGCGCTTGACAAACTAAAAACCAGAGTTCATTAAATTAATGAAAATGCATTCGTGAGTGAGTTTGGAATGAGAAACTGTCGAACTGATAACGTGGAATGGCAGAAGAAACCAACTTTGAACCAAAAAGCACGCACAAAGGCAACGCCCGGGCTACAATGAGGTTGCATTGGTTACAGCAACAGAGTTTGACCCAAAAAAAATAAAAATAATAATTATGATAGTGGTGAGAATGGGAATGGGAATGGAGTTGGAGTATGGCATCCGGTTAAGCAATGCGGTCAGCTGCGAACTGGTTATCTGAGTTATGCCAACGATTGTGAGCAGAGAAAGAGAGACGAACGGAGAGAGAGAGAGAGAGAGAGAACTTGGGCTGTGACTCCCATTTGTATGCAACATTTTATTTACAAGGAAAGAGAGATAGAAAATGGGGGGAAACTGGCAATTTTATTATTACCATGCATAATACGCACACATGTCCTGTGTCCTGCTGATTGCGCATTCAAGTGAGTTCCTAATGCCCAAAAATTCGAAAAGGGGTATTTCCCTGCATTTTGTATCTGTGTAAACCACAAAATTGCATTGTGGTCATAGTCGGTCGGTTGGTTGGTGTCTAAGCCCGGGGCAAGTGACAAGCGCATGTTTTGCATACTGCTGCTAGGATTAAAAAGGCTTACAGAGTGCGCCACCAGCTGCCAGTAGAAAGGAGATCCTGCCCCTTTGCCACATGCCTCCCTGCCACATGGGCATTAAGGGACGGCTCTGTGCTCTGGCAGAATATATTTTCATTGAACGCATAATTTTCACACTTGGCGCATTTTGAAGTGTATGTGTGTGAGTGAGTGTGAGTGTCTTTTACGTTTCTGCATGTTTCCTGCATGAATATATGCCCCATTTCCCCTTTCATATCCCTGTCTGTCAGCCTTTTATATCTTGTTGCCAGGCATGTTCTTTATTTATGCCTGGCATCGCCATTGTCTGTATGCTGGTTCACAATACTTTGATAAAATTGTATAAAATATTTATGCATATTCCTGGCAAAAGAATTATGATTCAAAATGAAAGCTAGGAGGATCGACTAATGTCGAAAAACCCAACTTTCAGATACTCTGTACTCTCATCTAAAAAAAATATTTTTTTTTATTAAAATAAAAATTTTTTTTATGATAGTCGAAGAAATTAAATTTGTGTCCAATTAAACTGTTCTTGATAAATATCATTTCGAGAAGAGTTTAAAATATACCTTATCTTCTTAGGATGTCAAGGTTGGTGTCTCTAACTCTTAAAATCTCTTGTATATCTAGATGATCATATCGACTCGATTGCTGCTGCTTATCATTTAAAAATATTCTTTAAGAAGCTTTGTCATGGCTTCTTTATAGACTCTTTGTACCCTTAAGGTACAGGGTCTAAATATTGAATTGCTAAGAGGATTGGTATAATATTAAAGATTTTTTTCAAAGCCCTAGTTCATTTTGATGCCTTTCGATGTCAATCAAGTTTCACACATAATCAAGTGTCCAAAACTTGACACTCGTTTCAATCAAGGTTGGGTCTCTGGCTAATTGGCTCTTGTCAGCAACTCGTTAGAGGGAAAATGTTCAACCACGTTTTCGGACGACGGGACGAGTAAATAGCCCTCATACCCAAAAAGGCCAAAAGTGTCCCCGAAATGTCTTCAGAGCTTGACATGAGGCGCCACATTGACGAAGCGCGGCAAGTGGCAAGCTGTGTGCGGCATAGTTTTAATTAACCGCAAGCCGACACGCCCACACACACACACATGATCCCTCCGGGTGGGTTACAACTACCTGCATGTTGGCGGCTAATAAAGTAAACAGCCTTTGGCCGTAAAACAATCTTGGCTCGATGTGGACACAAAGCACGAACGAGCAACGGGCAACAATGAAAACGCACTAATTTGAACGCTCGTAAAACTGGACGCTTTGCGCAAATGAATGTCCGAAATGGGGTGGATGGGTTACTAAGTGGAACTTGTCGTAGTTGGGTGCTAAGCACACGACAACAACAACAACAACAACAAGAGCAGCAATAACAACACGCAACCAACAAAACCAAATACAGAAAATACAGAGAGTAACAATCAGGTATATATTTCGTATATGGACATATGTACATATGTATACCCGTTGTTTGTGGCTAACCTATTGTCAAGCTGGGATTGATAGAATATGCTCGTAGCTAAACTAGCGGAAAATCGATAGTTCGTTGGTAATTCGTATTAATTACAAATGCATTTTGTGAGTTTCGCTTTAGCTTCGAACTACGAGAAAGAGAGAAAAAGTTTCCGCTATTCACAAGACTTTGCTAATGCGCATTTAATTGTTATTAGTTATTTTTATATTGCAAATAAAAACTATATTTTAATCAGGGCCTAAACCCTTTCTTTACCAGAAGAAGGTTACCCTATGAAATAAGAAGATAATTACAAATATTTTAACTTAAGTTCATAAAATAATAAATAGCAAGCATTATAATATTTTGTTAGATACTTAAAAGTTGTTAAAAATTTTAAAAATTAACAAATTTTATAAATGAAATTATTTTAAGAGTTTCTAATAAACAATCGAGAAAATATATTATTTGTTGAGTTTTAATTTGAACTTTAAAGTTAAACTTATGATTAAAAAACAACCCCTAAATTCAGTGAAACTTGAAATCGGTTAATTTTCTGTTAAGAAAGTTGTCTTTGAAGTTGGTACATATAAAAAATAAAACCGGGACTCCGGAATAAAATTAACCCGAAGTTCTGTAATCTCGGATTTTCGTTAACTTGAATCAAGTACGATTTTTAGACCCCCCCGTTTCCTCCTCCTGTGCTGTCCTCCCTGTCGCGTCTCAACACGTCTCAACAACGTGGCAAGATAATTTTAAAACAGCTAACCGAGTAGTATATGTTGAGGAAGAAGAAAGATAAAATAGTACATGGGCGTTAGTTAGCTCTGTCTCTTTCAGTCTGTTGCTCTGCGTCTGATTAACGACAACGTTATTCGCTGGCCCACAGGAGAACTGACTCACAAAAAAAAAGTGCAGGCAGAAGGAGGTGTGGCAGACCCATAAAGTGTATATATTCTTGATCAGCATCAACAGCCGAGTCGATATGGCCATGTCCGTCTGTCCGTCTGTGTCATCGCCTAGATCTCAGAGACTATAAGAGCTAGAGATTCCAAACTTAATATGTAGGTTCGTCTATATTGCACGCAGATCGAGTTTGTTTTAGATTTTGGATCTAACCACTATATCATGTAACTCCCATAGGAACAATCAGTTGAAAATCAAGTCTTAGTATAAAAATATTTTTTGTTCTTTGAAATATCTCAACCAAACTGACAGAATATGCATAAAAGAGGGTCCCATGCATCCTGATCAAATTTTCCTGAATTTGTACCACTAACTATATCATATAGCTCCCATAAGAACAATCAGTCGAAAATCAAGGCTTAATATAAAAGTCTTTTTTGTTGTTTGAGATATCTGAACCAACCATATGGAATGGTTCCATAGATCCTGACCAAATTTGTTTGAAATCGGACCACTATATCATATATGCATATGGCATGGTCCCATATATCCAGATCAAATTTGGTTGACATCGGACCACTCCAGTCCAACCAAACTGACATACATCCTGATCAAATTTGGTAAACATTGGACCACTATATTATATCTGCCATAGGAACGATTGATCGAAAATTTAGTGTTCAATTCTCAACAACCGAACTCATAGATGGAAAATATTCTATGCCTTTTACATTTTGATTGCACACTAGTCTGTAGCCGAATGAAGCCCCATTGTTGGGCGAAAAGTACACTTAATATACATAACTATATTCAAATTTCTCGCGATTTATATTAAGTACGGGGTCTTTGACAGTAGAATATGTTTGACCGAAGCAACTTCGACTAGTTTAAGTCTGTCTTAGTAAATATTTTCACTATCGATGTCTATTGTTTTTCCGTGAAATCAAAAGTGGTTTACTATTATAATGCTGGATGGTTGCCATTTTATCCGCATATTAAGTTAATTTAACAATATTCAAGAATATAAAACTTGAATTTTAAAATGATATTTTTTCTGTTTTCTACATAAATTTCATCCCAAACATTTAATTACGTTTGCTTATTAATCGCAGAATTTATTAAAGAAATTATTTTTCTCTGTGTGAAGCGCCATCTAGTGCTCGTCGTTTGCATGGAATGTGTTTTGATTAGTTTAGCTACGATTGTGTGAGTGCTACGATTGTGTGAGTGCAAGTGCATGTGAGACCATCTAGTACTTAATTACAGACTCGTATACAAGTTTTCGTTTAAGTTTTAAAATGGACTTTAATATAAGCTATTCTACATTTCTAATAGAAAATGAAACAAATTCATTAAGGGTTCTATGTGATAGTAACTTTAACAACTCTTCTACATGTGGAATGTAATTGTCACTGTCTGAAGGCTAGGAAATGCACATTTTGGTCACAGTTTTGTTGGCTTTCATTGTGGCAAGAAATGTGTTTAGATACAGACACAGATGCAGATGCACTTGCACATATCTGAATATGTTTATAAGTATGCACTAAAAATACATTTGTCTAGCTTGGTGGGCACATCAGCTTCAGACAAGGACATCTTGTCATAATAATGCCCGGCAACTGGAAACTTGCAACACCAAAATGGCAACCGACGAATGGGGCAACAAAATTTTATTGTTCCGAGCATTTTGGATGACGTCGTTGTCGTTGTAAAGCGGATGCGGATGCATTAATGCCAGCTCGACTGAAAGAGACAGAGAGACAAAATGAAAGAGAGGGTTGGACATCTGTCGGTGTTGTCTGTTTATCGCAGCTCCGACAACAACAACAAACACTACTAAATTTGATGTTGCAACTATAGCTAGAGCTAGCAACATGGACAAAGCCAAACGCTAAAAGTGTCAGTGACATTTCAACAACATGGCCAACATCACAGCATTTTAGCCATGTGCTCATCATCGCTTTCCTCCTCCTGTGCTGTCCTCCCTGTCGCGTCTCAACACGCCTCAACAACGTTGCAAGATAATTTTAAACCAGCTAACCGAGTAGTATATGTTGAGGTAGAAGAAAGAAAAAATAGTACATGGGCGTTAGTTAGTCTCTGTCTCTTTCAGTCTGTTGCTCTACGTCTGATTAACGGTTAATTTATTCTCTGGCGAACAGGAGAACTGACTTAGAAAATGCTAAAAATGAATACAAAGATACAAAACTTCTTTCAACTTTCACAACATAAAAATATTATCTGATTCACATGTCTTTCTATGATTATCTGTTTTAAAAAAAAATTTGTTGAATTATAAAGCAAGGTATTTTTTCAAGAAACTTTATCTAGAATGCAGGAGAATATAAGAAGAATATAACTTTACCATTATACTAAAATTCAAGATTAGAGACTTATGCTTTGTTATTGTTTTTTGCACAAGTCTCTGGCTAATTTTATTAATGTCATAAATATATTGGTAAGTCATAGATTAAATTTAAAGATACTTGCAAATGCGGTTTAAGGTAAATTTTTTCAATGTCTAATTATAGTCTCAGTTAAATAACTAAGACATGTTGACGTATAATATTTAGGCCCGTTTTTTCAATGTCTAAATAAGGTGTTTGATAACTATTGGAAATATATTTTGACGTAAAATGTGTAGAAATTACTGTCAAATTTTAAATTATATCTTAGATACAGTTTATATGTAGGTACATTGAAAAAACGGCCTCCAGAAATGAATATATAAAAAAATATCTCTCAGTTAGAGCTTAAGTGGACTATTGGTATTGTAATTTATGAAATAATATTTCATTTGATAAAAAGGCTACATGTAGTTTTACATACTTTTTTTTTATAAAAAATCGATGTTTTTTGACAATTCAATTTACAGATAAAGAAAAAAGGATACACACATGCATTTTTGTTTTATGGAGATTTCTATTTATTATGCTGAATGGTTTTACAATTGTTTTTTTTTAGGATACCCCGCAGGAATTCAATACAAGTTAATTGAAATTTGAATGTCAACATCTGTTTTTAGTGTTTTTAGCACATTTTCATCAATTTTTTATTGCAGATTGCGCTTTTTTGTCAAAGCTTTTCACTGGGTTGAAGGCAGCCACAATGGCAGACAATTGACCCGTTTCCTTTGCCACTTTAGAGCATTTTTACTGCGCCAACTTCCATTACATCGAGGCAACTATAGTTGACGCTGTACTTAATACGATACTTAAATAAAGGAGATTGGAGTTGGAATCAGTAGAACGTTCGGAAAAGCGTTTTCCAAGCCAATGCACTCGATCCTTAAATAAGCAGTGAAGTATGAGTAGAAGAAGAAGAAGAAGGGGCAAATAAGACTGTATTCAACTGCAATGAAAGAGCTATAAATATGTATAATAGTAAAGTTAGTAAATATACTTATCAATTCTGCAAGCTAAAAACAAACTACCGCTAATTAACTATGCAACCGTCAGCCAAAAAGTTGAGAAAACAAGACCCAACAACAATAGCAACAACTTTCGGGCCAAGAAAAATAAACAAACAAGCAAACGAACAGGCAAACGGTAAACCAGGCCCAAAAGCACATGGAGAAAACAACAATTACAGTAGCAACAATGAAAAGAACGGCGTCAAGTGCAAAAAGGAAGTATATTATTATTTGCTACAGTTAACAGAGACCGCGTTCAAAAGAAACAGAGAGTGAGAGAGACGTAAAGAGTGGGATAGAGTAGAGAGAAGAACAAGAAGAAGAGAGAGGAGAGAAAGGAAGGCACGTCAACCTGTACCCTTAATTTCTATACGTAGAACAAAGCCCCAGCATTGTTGTTTGTGGCCCGCATCTTAATTTTGAAAACAGAAGTTCATCAAGCATTAATAGCATACCCTGTAGCTTAGCCATCTTAAGAAGGACATACCGTTTTTTGTATGCACACAAATTTATTGCAAATTTATTTATTTAGGATACTGAGCGGAATAAATAAAAAATTTACTGTGCATATAAAAATGGTATTGTCCTTTTGGAGACAGCTAAACAGTAAATGCTTTATTGCCATAAAATAATTAAAATATCTAAAAATGTTTCTTTTGGCAAACTGCAAAAATCTACAGGGTATACTACACCCTTAAGCTTACAAAGAATTTGATTAAGTACAATATCTTATTCTTTTGCAATATTTTTTCTGAAAGATAACAATAAAGTTTAATTTACAGGGTACACGCAAGTTATATCTTCTCAATTGAATTCTTACTCGACTCTCTTTAATTTAAATGCAGTGCACAAATTGTGGACGTGGCCGTTGCCTTAAAATAACTGCTGACTGTGCACATGTGATGAAAAAGCATAATGAAAGAAAAGCAAAGTAAACAATAAACAAGCAGCTCGACGGGGAAAACTAAAGCATACTTACTGACGCCTAATGAAGGAAACGGCATAAAAGTGGCTGTTCACTCAGACTCAGACTATGCGATTGAAGGCACTTTTAAGCGACGCGTTAAGAATAGAAACATAATTTGTGTTTGCGATTGACTAAACACCATAAAAGCGTGGCTAATTTGGGGTAAATTGTTTTATTGGGGACGAAAACAGAATGAGAGCGAGTAGTCGGATGAGCAAATTTTAAAGTTTAAACTTAGGGTTGTAGCAAATTAAATGAAAATTTATGCTAAAAATCGGTGATAATAATTATTCAAGAAAATTTGTCTTCTTTCTCAATATTTAGCTAATTCAAGTTGCGGAATATTCTAGTCAGAAAATGTCAGAAATTATGTTGTAATCACCATAATCATTTCCTTAGTTACACCGCACTTGTTAGTCCTTAGATTTGATTGCACATTTTGGCCAAAAGTTTATTGACTTATGCTAATCTGAAATGGCCTCCCAAATGGCCAACAACATTAAAAACAGACCCTCAACAGAAAATCAATAGTGCAGTAGCCTTTGCTACATAAAAAGTTCGATAGATGTGTGAGTAATAAGAGACCGCATTCCCGAGGTGATAAACTGCATACGAAAAAGAAAACGTGAAACGAGCCCAGTCTCTTTACCCGTCGTCCTCAAAAGGCCTTTAAAGTTGAAACGGGTTGATCTGCATTTTGCACGCTTTTTGCCCTATCGCAGGAAAACTAAACACGTCACGTGACTGCGTCATTTGCAGTTGTTGCTATGTAATACCTGAACGGATACTTGGCACACTATATACTATGTACTGTATACTATAAGCTATGTATACTAAGATTTTTGGTAGTAGGGGAATCTCTACATTTTTTTATGTCTGGGCCAAGGCGCCAGGCTTCATTTGGCGACGTCGCGCACAGTTGGACACAAGTCGTGGGTAGTCGAAAGGGGGGAAAGAAGGGGAAGTCAAGGAAACGGTTAGCTGCACGTGCAGGCGGCATTTGCTTATGTAATCGGCTAGAAAATAGTCCGAGTCAAGGGAAAAGAAGAAGCAACTATGATTAATATTAGCTACGCTTACCTTATATAAATGACGTTATGAAGTTTCAGCAAACAACGAATGAAATAACTTAAACTTAGTCTTATAAAAATTCAAGTTTATAAAATCAAGAATAGTAAATTTAAAAAGATTTAATAAAAAAGACAACTTTAATCCATACATAATAGCTGGGAAGTAAACTCTTTTGAAGAATCCAATTAAAGAGTAATATGTGTGAAAAAAGTGGACCGTATTGGAAAAAATGTTTATTCTCAAATTAATAAAGTTTTGATGCAGAGGAAAATAAGCTATGAAAAAGTTATGACAGTTTGAAGTTTTTGACAAAGAGTTAAAGAGAAGAATGAAAATTACTAATTTAAATTCTAACTGTAAAAATCATTTATGAAGATCTATTTAATTTACTCGTTACATTGCCAAGCATACATTCAAATTAAAGTACGAGCCTACGATTTTTTTATGTGTATTTACATCACTAAACTATACACAAAATATACGCAATTTTCTCTAACAGGGTATACAAGTAACACAGATATGCCCCCAGCTGTTTTGTGCAAGTTTGCATGTTTCAAAATGCGCTACAACTTGCCAACTGTGCTCCATCTGCCTTCACACAACATCTTGGGCAACTTTTTGCCCAAGCAGCCAACAATAAGTGCAAGATTTTTGGCATTTTCTTTTTCGCCCCTTTTGTTGCCTCTTTGTGGAGTTGTAGCGTCTTCTTATCTAACCGTTGCATTCTTTGCAGCGTTACATTGAGGATAAAGTTTTCTATACTTACATACTTATACAGACTACTCTCTGATTGGCCAGCAAAAGGAGAAAAAAAGAAGTTTTCACGAGTTTGGGCTGCCAGTTCCGAATGGTTGCTGACGGTACTTATGCTACTTATTATGGTTTATACATAGTATACCTCTATATTAAAAACTGACTAACTGAATGGCTATAAAGGTACCTATAAAGCTGGAAAGCTGAAATTTGATGGAAAACGCATCTATCTAGTTGGGAAATTATGGTCGTCTGTTCTAAAAAACGGTTTTCGTTTGTTTTTCGATTACCTCAATTGATTCCTTTATTTAAAAAAAATGGCACACATTTATTTTGATTTCTAATCTGTTTTTGGATTTAAGTTTAAATCTCCTGTAACTCAATTTTGTATAAGTTGCATCTAAGTAAACAATATTTTTCGGTTCTCAATTTAGTATTCGTATTCGAATTTTCTGTCCTTCGTTATGGCTATAAAGAGATGGCTATACAACTTCAAAATATATTGTTTAGCTTAAGTGGAGTTTACAATTTTTCTTCATCGACTTTAATACTAATTCTTTATTCTTCTTTTACTCTCTTTCTAGGTAAGTTAATCCGCTCAGTTGATCCGTTAATTTGTCTGCCGCTCTGAAAATAAAGGGGAAAATCACTCAAATGCTGCACTTAAAGCCTCCGCAATGAATCATCGTCATGTGGTACACGTATTTATGCTCGCTCGACTCGACTCGACTTTACTCAAAAAAAAAGCCGCTCGACGACTGCAAAAACAACAACAGCTGTCGCTCTGTTGTATAAAATGGTTTTTCCCTACACTTATATTTTTTTTGCAGCTTTTAGTGCTGTTTACTGACAATTTTACCCTCTGCTAACGTGACTTAAACGCACTCGTATGTGTATGTAGTTTGTAGTGTGTATGAGTGTCTGTGTGTTCCTTAGCTTATTTTTGCCGTCTAGTGGATGCCACGTCCGACTTTCGGCGACATTTGCCCAAAATCTAAGGCCAATCAATGCCAAAGTGGCTGCTGGGCATGTACATCTCACGTCTCACGTAGATCAGTATGAGCCGGAGGATATATACATACATATATCTCGTATAAAGCTTTGTAGTTGTAGTGGTAGTTTTAACTGATGCGTTTAATTTCCTTCCACACAAAAATACATGAAAACTTTATGTGAATAACGCACATGGCAGCTGATATTATCACTACAGTTTAGAATGAAATAAATATTCTTTATATCTAAAACTAATGGTCTAAAAGATTTAAAATTTTTTTAAAGCATTTGAGCATAATTGAATTTTACTTGTCTCATGGATTCAATAAATAAAGTAGATTTCAAGTTTCTATTCAAGTTGTTTGGCATTAATTAAAGTTAATTTCAATATGAGATCAACATGTGATTTATAATAAAATAAACAGTTTTAATATAGGATAGATAAACTATATATAATCTAAATATTCTTTGAGCTGATTTTTCGCAAAAAAAAACCCCATTATTAATATTGCTTCTAAGTGAATTATTAATGTTCAGTTGTAAAGTATATTTAGTTTTAATCTGTATCTTCCACACTTTGCACTCATAATTTTGACTCTATTCTGGTCAACTGTTTGGCTACAGTTTTCTCTCAAATGACGGCTGACTCATCAGCTGTTTTCGTTGTTGGCCCAAAGCAATTAGGCGGCCCATAAAGAGCTGCAGACAAATGTCGCCGGCGACTTTTTTTCTAACAACAACAGCAGTTGTTAGCCATTTTGCAGCGAATTCCAAAAAGTATGCTACACGACCGAATTAAAACTACTCGAACATGCAGGCCGGGCCCAGAACAGAACAGTTGAGACCAGACCAGACCACACCAAGCCCAGTCTGCATTGGCTACAAATGTGTGCGTCCTGGCTAAAACTGCCGTTATTCTTCTTACTCTGTCGCTCGCTTTTGGCCCCATCATTTACTCACTCAGTCAGTCATTTACTTAGTTCAGTTGGTTAGCGAATTTCTGCGCGTCAACAGCGTCGTGAGTTGCCAAAAAAAAAAAAAAAATATTCGAGATAAAAACGTGATTGAACATTTGGAAAGCAATTTGTAAGAGTTATTTTAGTGATTTGCATTGATTTTTCTACACGAAATGGTGGCCAACAACTTGAATTGTAAGTAAAATGAGATGAAAGCTGAAAGCAGATAAAGATGGAGATGAAGTAAGCTCTGCAGAGCTCTATTTAACGCCTTGTTGCCTGACTCTGAAATGACACCCCAGGGAGAAAAGTTTACCCTTTTCCGGGTGCAACTTTTCATAGCATACTTTTTGGGATGGTAATGGTTTGAAATTTAATTTGGCGACAGCGAAAATGTCTCGCAAATTATTTGATAATTGACATGCATGGCTGAGAGGGCAAAGGTTATGTACATGTGACTGTGAGCCACGCCCACTGCCACTCCTCCGTACTGTAGCAAAAAATAATTTAATTAAATGTAAATTAAAATGCTTTTATGAATATTAAGCAGACACTTATGGATATTTCATTGCCTTTGCCACACACACACACACACACACTTTTTGGCATTGTTTTTATGTCGGCATCTGCTCCTACTGCGTCCTTAGCTGAGAAAATAATTATTGAAAATACTTTTAACATCTCGTAACAAAAGTTTTTGCTGAGAATGGAAACATTGTTTGGCACTGTGTTCAAAGGGCCGAAAAACTCCATCAGCAAAAGTACTAAAAGTAATGCGTAACAGTAATATTTACTCTTAATTCTAGTTTAAATTACATTTAAAATTGCCAAGTTAAATGTTATTTCAAAGCAAGTTTTCCCTATCAAAAGTGTAATTTTTAAAGTGCACTACTGAAAATGTACTCTTGGATAAATTCAATTTAGTTTTAAACATTAATTTGAATTTATTTAGCACTTTAGTAATTTTAGTTGTTGTTTACGGTGAAGCTTAAATGAGAAAATACTTGTTGTGTTCACATTTTAAATTTTAAATAATTATCAGTAGTTACCGAAAAAAACAAATTAAAAACTAAAAAAGTGCTTATTATATTATAAAAAGATTTCAATATATCACAATTGCATTGTGTAATTCTCTTCTTTATCCTGTTTTTTTGTTGACTACAGAATATTTAAGAAAATACCTTTTGACCCGATAATGCCATTTAAGCCATTAAGCAGGTTGCTTGTTCTCTACCCCATTTTAGGACGCATTTAATTGAGTATCTCTTGAACATGGCTTAATTTGTGTATTTGTGTTGGCCTTTTTGGCTTTTTGCAATGCCAGCGAACAAACACACACACATTGCTTTTAACCTCCTCCTTTTGAAAATCCTGTTAACCCCCTTTTGAAAGTCTGACAAATCGGTTCAGCTGTCATAAGCAGATTTTTGGGAGCATCGCTTCGGGCCGCATTTAAGAGAATTTTATATGTGAATGTGGGTTTTGTGTGCTTTTGTAATTAATGTAAATCATGTCATCAACACTTTGTCAGACGATTTCAATTAAAATCATTTTGAAATTTATAGCAACTTTCTAAGATGCATTTAACACAAATTGCTGGGTTTCTATTTTGGTTTCGGCTTTGGCTTCTTCTGTTGCCAAGCTGCTCTCTTGTGCCTTTTAATTAAAAGCGTGAAATGTCAACGGCTCTTTTTTACACTCATACGAGTTTATTGCATAAAATGCAAGTTGGCAAAACTCTCGAAAAATTGTGAAATTATTTTAATTGAGGTCAACTTTGTGGGTGGTGAGTGTGTGTGTATGTTAGTGTGTGTTTTATGTAGCTGCATTTTACGCTACTTTTAATTTCTATAATGATGCTTATTACCATAAAAAAACCACTTTACGAGGTAAAAGTCTAGTGACGAAAACATTTTCATGCCCCAAAATTTCTGATATCCAATTTTGTGACGAATAATATTAGGTTTTACACATAAACTATTTTAAACATAATTTTGGCACTCGGCACATTGCGCTAAAATGTCTCAATTCTTCAAACCAAACAAAACTCACTATTTTGCGCAGTGCCGAATCCAAAAATTTTGTTTAAAATAGTTTATGTGTAAAACCTAATATTATTCGTCACAAAATTGGATATCAGAAATTTTGGGGCATGAAAATGTTTTCGTCACTAGACTTTTACCTCGTAAAGTGGTTTTTTTATGGGATATCAGAAATTTTTGAATAAGACATCAGAAATATTAAAATTGCAATATTTGATGTGATTTGATGTGTAGTTTTTTCTTAAATTGTCAAAATGTGGGAAAAATAATACCTTATTTAACCTGTAGCTTAAACTTTAAATGTATGCCTAGAGCCCTTCGAAATACCTTTCCAACGATATATAGATCGCATCTGTAGCTTCTATCGTTTGGATGCTATGGGGGCTTAAATTTTAGCGGCTTTTAGCGATTTCCCGCTAAACTAGCGATTTTTCGAAAAAGTCGTAGAACAAACGATTCTATATTTTTGATTATAAAATAATTTATATGCCGCAAAAAGAATTCCCCACTTGCAAGCAGTTTATTTCCACATTACGCTGCAAGCAGTGTACATACTGCATATTTACAAGCAGTAGTGTGAAGGTAAAAGGTATATTCAGTTAATAGGTAATATCTTGTCCAAACGAATTTTGACAGATATGTGTTATATGTCAAAAAACGCGGAATCAAATTGCCTATAATAAATAAAATATTTTAGTGTGATTTCATGTGTAGATTTTTCTTAAATCGCTAAAATGTGAAAAAAAAACTTTATTTCACCTGTAGCTGTTTACCTTATTACTTAAAAAAAAAAACGTTGAAGGTATGCCTAAGAGCCCTTCAAAATACCTTTTCAACGATATATAGATCGCAACTGTAGCTTTTATCGTTTGACTGCTATAAGGTTTTAATTTTAGCGGTTTTTAGCGATTTCCCGCTAAACTAGCGATTTTTCGAAAAAGTCGTAGAACAAACGTTTCTAGATTTTTGATCGGGAACAAGTCCTCATTCAAACTTTAAAGCTAAATCAACGCTTTGATACTAACAAACAGACAAACAAACAAACAAACAAACAAACAAACAAACAGACTGACTTTTCATCTCGTTTTGAGAAGGGCACCAAAAATTTCAAAATTAATTATCTTCTGAGCCAGTGATCGGATTTTGATGATCAAGGTGTCATTCGAAGCGTATTTTTGATTAGAATAGTAAAAAATAAAAAAAAAATCAAAAAGGCTCCAACGGCCCCATTAGCTCAAATCATTTAAAATTTGCCCCTCCCACTTACACCTGTTTATCTCACGAACCAGGTGAGTTTTCAAAAGTCTTAGTATGCACATTTGTAAGTTTAATTGATACCTTTCGATCGGTTTATAACTCGACCTGATCGGACAGTCGTAGCAAATTTTCCATTCTTCCTGTGTATATATGCTAGTCGCCTTCGCACCCTTCGTGCTGCTTTCGTCACTAGCGCGGACTGCCGTCCGCAGTGATGTTAATAGAGTTTTTGGCTTACTTTTTGCCACGTGTACTCGCAATAGCACCCCGCAGGGCTTTTTATATAGGATGTAAGCGGTCAGTGTTGGCCGGGTCAGGATGATCGCATTACTTGTTGGGTGTGGTGTTAAAACAAGTCCCAAAGCCATTTATTTAGGGAAACATATTGGCTTTATAATAAAGTTGCAAGGGGCAATATAAATGCAAATTTAATTATTGCGAAAATCAGGGTTGCAATGCGCTCTCCTCAAAAAACTCCTCAAACATTTTAAATTTAGCATTTTGGTCCAAAAAGTCAAATCTTTAATTGTTTAGTAGGCGTTTCGTTAATTTGATATGTTAAAATATTAGTTGAGCATTTCATAGACAAAAATTGTCTCGTTCTGAAAGCATTGTTAATTGTTGTACAAATTGTGCTAAGGAATTCAAACTAAAACGTACTAATTCGACATAAATAAACTCGTTATAACAACTCACCGCGTAGAGTTTTGCCGGCGAGTGAATAAAAAGCGAGTTGGCAGCCCTTAAAAAGGGAAAAACGTGTGAAAGCAATTCATAAGCCGTGTGAAGTTCTGTCTAAAATAATAATAATATTGCAATTATAGTGAAAATAATTTAATTAATATTTGCTAGTAAGTGAAATATTATTCGATTAGATCAACAATTCTATCACAAATTGTCGACGACTATTGTTCAATTATCGAAAACTGAAAATATTTGCAAGTTTTCTTTGTTTGCTACAATTGCATAAACAAAAAAAAATTCGATTGATCATTGTTAAATAAACAAACGATCAGTCGACAGTTGTGATGGTTTTGTTGTCTGGGCCAGACTGTGACTGACTTGAATACTTTAATTGTCAGCCGAGCTTAGAATGGCGCCGTTGACTCATCCGCCGGAGCGACACTTTGGCTATGTGTGCTGCAAGTGCATTGCCGGAAGTTTTCCGGGTCGTCGCTATGCCTGCTGGATGTGCATTGACTACCAGCTGTGTGGCAGCTGCTACGACTCCGGCGAGTTGCCCACGTCGCCGGAGCACAAGTATTTCCATCCCCTGGAGGTGCACTACACCCGAGCCGAGTACGAGCTGTACTTTGGGGGCGAGGGGTATGTGGAGGCCAATGTGCCGCAGAGTTACAAGTGCGCCTTCTGCGACAGCTGCGGATTCACCAGCGTCCAGCTGTACAGGCATCTCACGGACACGCATCGTGGCCACAAGGACTTCGATGAGTACCTGAGCATCCTGTACACTCGCTATACCGCCGATGCATCGGCTTCCACAACAACGGCTTCCACAGCCTCGGCTCCTTCGCCTTTTGCTCGGCTCATTTCTCGTCCTCGTCCTCGTCCATCGCCACGCCCATCGTCGCCCAAGTACGGCTCGTCATCCATGGTCAGTTTCCGTGAGGCGGTTCAACTGTCGCAGCAACGTCGCAGCGCCCTCTTGGAGCAACATGCCATGAATATGCTGGAGGAGTTGCGGGCGAGCAGGATTTCCAACGAGGCCGCCATCGTATTGAGCGGCATGGATCAGGAACAACTTCGATCCCTGAGATCCTCGCGTCATCCCAAAACGGTTCGAGCTCGTGTAACGCCGGCCCGACTGGGAATGCCCAGTCCTCCACAACTGGACAACTGGATCTTCCACTGGGGATCATCGCTAAATAGCGTTGAGGCGGTGCAGATTCAGCCTCATCGATCGGATCGCCAGTTGGCCACCTATGCGGATGTGGCGCGTCAGCCTGCCAGGAATCCTCCCTGGAAGGACAGCACCCAAACGGATACTGTCGAATCGGAATTGCACAAGTTTCTGTGTGCTCAACTGGCTCCGAGAGAGCTGAAGAAACGACCAAATGAATCACCAGCTTCATCGGGTCGTTCGCGTTTCATAGAGGCGCTTCTCTGTTCCATGCTCTCCGAGGAGCAACTCTGTCCAGTTCCTGTGGAGACAATTGTCATCGCTATGGAGCCCATGCCAGTGCAGGAGGCATCTCAGTTGGAGAACGAGACAACAACTTTCAGCAGTCTGTCAGATGATGTCATGGATCGCTTCTATCGGGGACTCGACAACTACAACAAGTGGTTGGCCGAGTTTACCAAGGCCAAGAACTCGAAGAACACAGCGGACATTTCAGCTGTGCCGAATATGACATTTCAGACAACTCACCAACCAATCCTGTGCATTGACTCGGATGTGGATAACGACACTGATGAGCGCGAGGAATTCGAAGAGAATGGCGAAGGTGAAGGTGAAATTTACAAAATTCTAAATAACGAATCGATTGATGAAAATGACCAACAAGTGGATGAATCGATCGAGTTGGAGAGCATTGATGCTGGAGACGATGAGGACGACGAAGAGGTTGAAGGTGAAGACGACAACGACGACGACGAAGATGAGTCCGAAAGTAATTCCGGCTCAGACACATCCGATTCAACCATCGCCATGATCGTCAATGCACTTCATTAGATATATGATTCCTAAGCAAACGCTAATTAATAATGGGAAATGCCTAATGAAAACTGGGGAACTAATAAATAATTAAAATGTTTCGTTAGTTTTGCAATAACTGCGAATTAGCATTTATACCATTAAATGACAATCAAATCAACATTGTTTTTATTAATTTATAACTACATACTTTACGTAAATTACGTATTGTTTTCACCTTTTTCTTACAAATATATAATTTTATCAGTTCGTATTGAAATAAAATATATTATGAAGAAACTCAACTTTCATTTTCGATTCTATGTACATTCAACAAATTTTTAAATGCATAAACAAGTACTTAAACCTGGAAATGGTTATAAAAGTATCCCATAGAAATCCGAAAAGAGTATTTTAAAAATAATTTTTGCCTATTTTTGTTTTTAATCTAAAATGTTGGAATATGTGTCGTACATAACACTGTTAGTACTTTGTATTTCTACCTGAAAACTATGGTAAATTTAAAATAGAAAAGATTTACATATATTACACATCTCAATTAGTTTTACAGTATTTTATTACGTCCTGTGACGGAAAAAATAATAGTAACAGTCATTTTGTTAAATTTTATACTGGGTGCCACAGAAATCTCTTTCACCTGAAAAATGACGTAAATTTCATACAAATGTACGTCAAATTCAAGTGAAAGAGATTTCTGTGGCACCCCAGATTAGGTAACTAAATAGGTATTGAGTAAAAATTATGATACTTAATAAAAATTACTTTTTTCCAAGCAATTTAAAAAACAAAAAAAAAATCGTTTCTATTATATTGTCCATCACCGTATACAGTATCTGATACGTTTATTGCACTGAAAGTACTGATTTCCACATTGCATAACACTGGTTTACTGCTCGGTTGTAAATCGATTAGAGCTTTGTTTTTCCAATCAAGTTGGCAGCACGGAAATAAATAAATTAAATAAAACGTGCCGTTTCAACAAGTCATAATTCATATTGTGCTCGCAGCTTGAAGTGCGTTAAAGAAAATTCTAAAAAAAAAAATAGTGAACAGTTATCAAGCCTTTTAAAGTCTTTTTTTATCCTGAATTACTTATTTTGGGCCATAATGACGTCGCTGCCAAGTTCAGAGAGTCAATGCATTGGATGTCCAGTAAGTGGAGATCTGGGACGACGCTTTGAGTGCGTCGTCTGCGGCAAGGAGGTGACTTATTGCGGTGACTGTTACGATCACGGCAAGAACCAGCCCAGCGATAAGCACAAGTACTTTCATCCCATGAAGGCCATCTACAATCGCGATTTCTTTGATTTGTATTTTCTGGGTGAACAGTTGGATGGAGAGGGCGATGCCCCGCAAAGTTACAAGTGCGCCTTCTGTGACGAGTTGGGCTTCACGTCCATGGAACTGCAGCTGCATGTGCTCGAGAAGCATATGGAGCATCCCGATGCCGCCGAGGTGGTGGATATATTAGACCAAATGAACCAGGGCTCGGAGGAGTATAAGAAATGTGAGTACGTCGGGTCGCTTAGGCTGATTGCAGCTGTGGCTGTGCCTGTAATCTTTATGGAACGCCAAGCAGCAACCTCAATGGCCACTTTAGCAAATTGCTTGTCCTACACTTACTGCAATTGGTCAGCCTTAGAAAAGTGGAGAAAGAATACTGGTAGAAAAGCCCACAGTCCAGTAAACTCGACTGCGCGAGACCCATTACTTCGTTTTTATAAAGAACATTTTGATAAAAATGAAATAGTTCATTATTTTCGTATTGTATTGTCCCCAACATGCGTTTCTTGCACAACTTTAGTGTTTATTATACGATTGTGATGAAATCGCCACCAGGGTACTTCTTATCTGTGTTAATTCTCAAGGCTCCAGGTATATAGCTGCTGAGCTCTAGGTGAACAAGCAAATTCATATTTGTGTAAATGTTCATATGTACTTTAGGTTACGCATATATATTTTTAGAAAACTTAAGAAGACCCTTTTTTTAAGTGCAGGGTCTAAAAAGGGTTGAACATCTGCAAGTCAAATGCAAATTGGATGAGCACCTTCTGCTCAGCACTTAAGCTCGACTGACTATTCACTTGACTCTCTCTCTCTCCCTCTGTGAGTATGTGTCTCTCATTCTTCTTCGTTGTTGTGGCATTAGAAATCTGTCAAGTTAAGCCAAAATAGATGCACACACTCTTAACCAAAAGTCCGGCAGACTTTAACATCATTACTCAAAGCCGCAGCCCAAAAATGAAACGAAACCTGGTGTGATTGACAGTTTCCTAATAATGGCAAATTATGTGTCAACAGCATTAGCCGAGTACCATCAGAGACGGACGGACGGATGGACGGACAGTGAGACGCTTCGACACCTCAATAGTATCCAATTGCCTACTCCTCCTACATCATTCTCATGTCTCCTCCCTCATCCCTTCTTGAGGTGCAGCCCCATCTCAACTTGTGTTTCTGTTTTGACAACAAATTTTCCACTTCATTTGCTCACTTACAACGCTGTACATGTTGTTATTTCTATCCACAATCTTTTGGGTCTGCATTTCTATCGGTTATGTCAGCTGAACAGTTCCTGGCTTAGATTTGTTCTGAGTTCTTTTTCTGGTCCAGGGTTGATTTCTGCGACTTTTCCCCACATATTGTTTGTGTATTTATAATATGCTTAGATTTGCAGTTCTTTTTTTTTGTGGGGGATTTCTTATCGTCATTTATTGAGATGTGTATGCATATATCTGATATCTGAGATTGTAAATAATGAGGAAGTTTATATTCCTTAGGTCAATTACATGTCCAGTAAACTTCAGCTCTTTTGAGAATTTCAATGGTCACGCAAAATTTGTAATCTTTTCTCAATTGTAAACCAGAAACAATTACTAAATTACACTACATTAATTTAAAAAAGAAAATAATATAATAAATTTAAATATACATACAAAATGAAAATTTATATAATAAATTGCATATTAAATTTATTCACAATTTCCACAACTATTAAAATTTATGTCTAGTAATTGAATCATAGTTTGTTGGTTTGGTACATTTTAAAGCTTCCATTACATAACGTTCAAGTTAACACATGCTGCTCTTGATTATGATTAGAGAATAATTAACAAATATAATTTGTCGTGGCTTGTGAGCTGGTTGACAAACATTAAGAAATTACACCCCAATCTAGAAAATGTGGAATAAATGACAGGATCCCAAGTAAATAAGTTATAGAATTACAATTTTTGCGAAAAAGTTGATATGTTTTTTTCTTTGTTTGAATTGTTCTGTTTTAATTTGCACTCTTGATAAAAACCTAACAATTGTTTTTGAACAACATCTACAATTGTAGAGCGGAGGAATTTTAAGAACATTTATGGAGATTCATTTTATGCACAGCTGTGAAATGAATTTTCCGGTGCATTTCATATAATTGTACTGGAAGTTTTTATTTTTGTTTATTTTGATGTTTCTGGTGTTGTCTGGAATTCCTGATGTTTTCTGGCATTCAGTTTTTGTTTTTTTCTGGTGTTGTGGCACTATTCTGGCCATCATTGTCAGTGGGTTTTCACACAGTTTTCATGGTGCGGCTCTCGTATACTTTATGTACATATGTAAGTATGATGTATGGCGCATGGAAAAGTGTGAAAATTAACGGAGAGTGCCGCGTTGCCATTAATCAAAGTTGTGCAACAAAAAGCCGCAACAACCAAGAGATGCAACTGCGGCCAAAGATGGCAGCAAAAGTTAATGTATTGAAAATATGCACAGAGCCGGAAATATTTTTAAGAGCCCGTTTAAGTTTTGTTTTTGCAACTGCAGCTGGTAATTTAAGCGCCACAAATTCTGCTTAAAAGGCGAAAATGAAAACCAAAAGACGGGAAAATATGTGGTGGCCAGCTGCAGGGGGGATGGTAGTGCAGAAGTTAGTGCGAAAATGACGTCATGCTGTCGTGCAGCTTAAGGGTGGCTGACTTTCCGAGTCGAATTACCCTGAACTATTTATATATTTGCAACACCCCCTGCACAAATATTGAATTACTAACCGGGTGACTCGATTTCTTTCTTTTCTTCTTTCATTTCTGTTCTTTCTGCAGCCACTGAGATCCGTTGCCAGGAGAAGTCACGCGGTGGCCTTAGCTATGAGGTCATTTTAGCCGAGCCGGCACCCAATGTGGCAGTGCCCAAGCGGCCCGTGACCCCAGGCAAAAACGTCAGCGTCGAGGAGATTGAGCAAAAGCTAAAAGCAGCCGAAGAGCGTCGCATTGTGAGTAAAAGAACACCAATTATATTTAATTCAATATGATCTAACTGAAAATAATTATAAAATATTACAAGTTTTTATTAACTATGGTTTAAATAACAAATATTACTTTATTGATAAATTTTGAAAATATAAATTAATTGCACCTAATGAACCTAAATAAAATGTTGAGTTTGTGCATTCAAATTTTATAAAAGTACATCAATCTTTGTTTTTAATATTTAAAATAAAGTAAGTGACTGTAATTTTCTAATAACATTTTAAACTGTATTATTATTTCACAAATTATAAAATTAATTAAAATTTTTTTTCGACAAAAAAAATATAAATTTTCATTTAAATAACAATGGTAACAATGAATCATGAATTAACATTTTTAAAATGTATTATCTTTTTTACAGTCTTTGGAGGCCAGGAAGATGGCCGAGATCTCGATTAAACTGGCCAAGGTTGAGGAGGCCACACGCAAAAAGGATGAGATTACCAATGAGTTCATTACTCAGACCAAGGAGCAACTTGAGACCAAAATCGAACGTCATGTAGAGAAGCGTGAAGCCATCATCAGTGACATGAAGGAAAAGCTAAAGGTGTGAAAAAATGTATAAAGTATTATAACTAAATTATTTAATAATATTAAATATTGTTACAAATTATTAAATATTTATTTAACATACTATTTATTTGTATAAGTTCTTATACCAAAAACGACTATAATAAAATAAGAAAATATAAATACCCATAATAAAATAATAATATTTAAAATATTTGGTCAAAACAATGATTCGACTGTGTAAACCTGATATATTCTCGAATCCTCCACAGATCCATGCCCAGGAAATTGAGAAGACGCGCGAAACTTTGGAGCAGCAAAAGGCCAATGAGCAGAAAGCCATTGAGGAGAAATTGAAGACCGCTCAGGCTTTGCGCGATGAGAACATTAAGAAAATGTTGGATCGTCTCAAGGAGCATGTAAGTTTTTCAGCTAAATAAATATATGTAATCGAACTTAGCTTAGCTTGTTGTCGTTTATGTGTTTGTTCTTAACTTCATTTCCATTTTAACTCAATTAATGTGCATGTATTTATGTCGTATATGTATTCTATACATTTTTGTTTTATCATCCAATATAATTTGTTTGCTTTTATTTTCTTGATCTCATTTAGAACACAGTCAAAATTGCTGAAATCAAAACGCAGATCAATCAATTGGAAACCCAAAAGGTTGAGGAGAAAGCGCGCATTATTGAAAACAAATTGTTCACCGCCGAGCAGAATCGCGAAAAGGAATTGCTCAAAAAAGTTGAGAAAGCTCAAAAACTTGTAGGTTCCCCTGTCAATAAGCAAATTGATAATTTCACTTCAATTCTTGATATCATTTGCCTGCCGTTCATTTGTAGCAGCAATATTATTCGACTCTTTCTAAGCTCAGAATTCTTTTAATTAATTATTTGTGTCTCTTTTGCAGGAACGTCGCGCTGAGGTTGTGCGTCAGAACAAGGCCCAGACTCAGGACATGGATGGCCAACAGAGTCCCATTGCCTCGTCTGGTTAGACCTTGATGGAATTGGCCGTTGTTGCTGGGGCACGTGGAGCGTCTTCAGCTTAAAGCTTGCAACGGTTGCAGCAACATTGCATACGACAACAACAACAACAAGAACAACTTCAACACACATTTAAGCGAAAACTTTTAAGCAACAACAAGAGATTTGCTTCAAAAATTTTAAGTATTATACAAAAATCAAACAAAAAACAATGAAAAAAGATGATTTTGCTGAGCAAAGGCAGCGCTAGTAAACAACAGGCAACAACAACAACAACAAAATCAACAGCAACAACAACTAAAATGATAGATTACAACAAAACGCAAACATTTAAACTCAAACTATACACTACACTCTACACTACACTCCAAAAGCGAAAACTTGATAAGTGCATACTGCAAATTAATACGAAATACATTTAGTAAAGCAAATTTACATAAATGTACAACTAAAATCTAAAAACAAAAACAAAACCAATATGATCTATCGAATCATAAAATTAATTTATTAACTTTTTAAATTTGGCTTCAACACTTTGTGGAGGCATCGTTTGTTACAATTTTTTCAGTGTGAAAACGTTTCGTTGTGTTTACCATTTCAATTTGTTTAAATTAATGCTTTTCAACAATACTTAAGTGTATTAAGTGTATTTTCAATTGATTTGCAGAGCATTTTCAAAAAAAACTATATGCCATATGGAATGGTTGCCTGTCATTTTCTGTATGCTTTGCTTGATGATAAAAAAAACAAAAACAAACAAAAAAATATATATTTATATCAGATTTATTATTTAATTAAATACGATTACTCTGTATAATTTAACATATAATTTTAATTTATTAACATATACGAAGTTGCCAGTTTGGCACTTCTTAACATTTATAACACTTATGTATAAGTTCGCATTTTCTATCTATATAATAAATGTCAAACAGGAAAAATACATAAGAAATGCTTCAAAACAAAACATAAAAAAAAATCTCAATAAAAAAAACCATACAAAGTAAAACAAAACACAATTTTCGTTTCATTTACACAATTCAAACAAATATGAGAACACTTTAGGCATAAATATAACATAACACAAAACATAAGTACATACATATATATACAATACATACAACCTATATATTTTAGAAATTATAATAAAAATGCATATTTTGTCTAACGTAAAGTTATATTTAGAAGAAGGTGATGATGATAAGGATGAATATGGCGCAGATTTTCGGCCGCAAAAAAATGGATTAAACAAAATTTATTGGGGAGAGGAAGATGATTTTTTAGGCAAATTTTGCATCAGCTGCGTAACTCTTTTCAGATTTATTTGCAAAGTGCAGAGAGCGCTGAAAGTTAGCTTAAATTTAAATTCACATAACGTTATAAATGTGTATTCTGTAACTTTACTATGATAACTACTAAAAAAATCAACAAGTCTATATATATATATACATATATATACACAGCTACAATAAAAACAACAAATCCACAACAACAAAAACCACAATCCCTTACACGTGCAAACTTTAAGCCTATTTCAACAAAAAAAAACAAAGACAAACGCAAAAAACATCAATTCAATTGATAAAAACGCTTCGATATGTACTCAATTTACGATATATACTTATATATTAATGTATAATCAACACCAATAACCAACGAAAATAATAAAACAACTTTTTGTATGAGGAAAGTGAAAAACGATTACGTTTTCAACCAAATAAATGTTCTCTTTAAAGCAGCCTACGCAAATGTTTTTTTAAGTTCACGCATAACTTAAAAAAAACAAAATTTACATAAATCAATGACGATAAGTAAATTCGAATAATGAATGTATAATAAAATGCGTAATTAAAAATAAATGAAATATTTATAATTGGTAACTTGTACCTAGACTTTTATTCAAACATGGCGCCAAAGTGCAATTTAACGTAGATTTCAGCACCAAACATGACATACTCCCCACAAAAAAGAATTGTGCTCGTGCTAACATTTGGACAGTGTGGGCTAAAATTAAGGGCACAGTGACAGCTTATTTGATATGGAACAATCGACTCAATAAATATGGAAAAGAATGCTTAATATAATTTAATGTTAACAGATAATGTTTGTACAATGTACATGCCTGAGTAGTCAACTAAGTTTAGCGTTTAAGATTTGATTAGGAAACTACATTTAAGCATTAGTGTCGCCACACCAGAGCAACAACACTGCGTTCTCATAGTTAACGACACGCTTTCCTTCAATCTCCTCCCCCTGATCAGGAATGTCCAGTGCCGTTGAGTTGATCGTATTCTCGTGATCATCTCCTGATATGAAGTGATACTGCCCCGAGCTGCTGGCCAAAATTGGCAAAGTGGGGTGGAAGCCGATGCCATTGCAGCAATCATCGTGAACTGTCACCTTTACTGCCTCCTTTCCATCCTGCGATTTCAGATTCCAGATATTGAAAGCCCCGTCGGTGTCCCCGCTGACCAGCCACGACTGATCCGCGCTCAGATCGAATTGTATGCGTTGATTGGTGTTCACCTGTCGTTGGAACTCGTGCAACGGTTTCTTGTAGTTCCTCATATCCCACTGAAGGAGCTTTGGACACTTGCGGGCTCCGCTAAACAGTTGCCAATTGCCAGCAGCATTGTCAGCATAACGCAGCTGCGTAATCCCCGCCGAGTGGCCACCCAAAGTAAAGAGCGGTCCTTGTTTTGGGGGACAGCGCAGATCAAAGTGCTGAATGTATCCCTTCCAGTTGCCGCAGGTCACAGTGTGCGGATGCTCCGAGGTCTGCGTCATGCAGGAAATGGCAAACTTGACTGCGTACTCATCGCAGATCCGACCAGGTCGGCTGAGGTCGAAGATTTTGAGGCAACGCTTGTAGCCTGCGTAGATCTTCTGGCCATCCTGAGAGAAGGCGAGCGATATGGCTGCCACCACCTCATCCACTTCATCGTAGCCGCTGTAACTGCAGCGCAGATGACCATCAAAGGCATCCCACATGTGGATGGGCTCGTGTTGTCTTGTGGCCAACCAGCTGCATATGAAGAGTGGAGCATGGAACTATTTGCAATGCAGTGATTATAATAATAGTTACTTACAAACAAGTGTTGGCATTCTGGCTGCTCATCAGAGGATACCAGACGCAATCATAGACAGTGCCTCCCTCGGCGACATGCACAGCCGACTGAAGTTTCGAGAGGTCGCGCTCCTCAGACACGCTGCTGGCGGTGTACAAGTCCGAGGGCAGCTCCATCACATGCATGCCATCCATGTGAACGGGCACGAGCAGACAGGTGCCATCTGGTGACCAGTAGCAGCCCTTTGTGTAGTGCTGTGTCTGCGCCGTGGATGACCAACAACGGCGTCCTAGCTCCACGATTTCCTCATCAAAGTACGTCGGCAGTGGAGTGACTGTGTTGTTGCTCGTCGTACTTTGCTCACAATTCGATTCCTCTGGCTCCATTATGTTCGACTCGGCACATGGTCCCTCATCCATGGTGTCTTCAATGTTTATGATTCTCTCGCTGTCCTCCAGTGTGCTGCATTCCTCCATATCGACGCTGGTTTCCATACAACTCTGAGTATGATTGTTGTTGTTCTCCACGTTCACGGGCAGGTCCCTGAGTGCACTTCGATTAAGTAGCACTGCGCTACTGTTGCCCCCCTGTAACTGTCCCTTCTTCAGCTTAAGACGCTCCGCGTCACTGAGACTGAAACTGAGGTTTGCCACTGTGAACTCCATGCTATCGAAGGTCACGTTGTGATTGAGCAGCGAAGCCGTCTGATCTAGAGCTGTATCATCCTCGGCCATTGCGCCGCTCAAGTTGACGGCTGTGCAAAACGCGAAACTCGTTAGTTACATTTATTTTAAAGCTATTTTAAGTGCACACTTACAATCCTCCATGGCGGCTAAAATGAATGCACTCACACTAGTGTTGGGTTTAGTGTTGGGTTGTTCATGATTGAGTGAACAAAAAAGAGCTGCTCCCTGAAGTGAGCAAGTGAACATGTTCCATCCAAATTGCTCTTTATTGCTCACTTGCTCTTTTTTGCTCAGTTGCTCAGTCTTGTTCAGTTGCTCTGTTTTGCTCTTTTTTGTTCACTTGCTCAGTCTTGTTCAGTTTTGCTCATTATTGCTCTGTTGTTCCTCTTAGGGTTCTTTGTGTAAATTCTTTCTTTGAAAATACACAAATCTTAAGTAACTGAACAACTGAGCAACTGGACATAGTGATGTAAATTTGAGTTGAAACATTAATGTCGATGCTCATCGATGTTTTCAAAATTTAACATCGATGTTGGTTGATACATCGGGTCGAAACATCGATGCATCGTTGTATGTCTAATTTTTGAGAACCATACCATTTTTAGAAAAAAACTGCTCGATGCATCGATGTTTTTTTACATCACTAAGTCTGAGTGAGTTGACTCTTCTAAAAGAAAAGAACAAGTGAACATGTTCACCTAAATGAGCAGTGTTTACCCAACACTGTCTCACACACACGGTCAAAGCTGCCACATGTTTTAAAATGTGGGCTGGTTTATAGAAAAAGATTCACCGATAGTTTTGAAACGTGGCCACATTGTTACCGCAGAAAAGGGACGATAGTCACATTAAGGTCTTTTTTAAATCCATTGTGGTATTGAGTTAATTTACTTTTAAAACCAAACCATAGGTGGCGTATTTAAGTTTTTTAAAACTGACAAGGGAGTTTAAGATTTAGGGTGACCATATGCTGAGTGCTTTTCTAGTGCGCGCAATTTGAATTGGCGGGATATTTGTAAAAATCAATTAAAAATGTCTATCCTAATAATCAACAATTTTTAAAACATCTTACGCTCGTCCAAATGAAGCTGATTAATTTTTAATAAAATTAAATTAATTTATTTTAATTTGCTAAAATTATGTAATTGTACATTATAGGCATACAGTTAAACTTCCATAACTCAATTTTTATAACTCGAACTTCTCTCTAGCTCGAGCTAAATGAGTGGCAGTTAAATTTAACAAAGTTAAGAAAAATAACTTTATAAGTCGAATATCTTCATACCTCGAACCTTTTCTTTGGATATTGGTGATTCCAGTTAGGGAGGTTCGACTGCATATCATCTGGTAAAAGTTTTTATTTATGTCAGACATCTGCGTTGACAATATTTTTGTCTCGTCATTTAGATTTATTGAATTGTACAGCCGAAACTTAGGCACGTCGTTGCCCTTTTTCTTTCTATTTCTATCACCGACTTGTTAATCAGATTATGTTTGTTTTGTTGCTGCGAAAATACAGCTAAGTTTGTGAATACGTATTACGCTTCATTATACAACACATGTATAAATAAAATTACCGCAAAGCGAGCTCAACTTACCGCCATTTTGCATGCTAATTAGCCACGTTTGTTCTGTTGTCATGCAGGAATTTCAGTTATTTGGAGTTAATGGAGGCATTTTTATACTTTTGATTATCAATGCCTTTCTTGTCCTTGCAGTTTTAATTTAAATTTATACATAAATCATATTGATTTAATACCATATTAAGTTAAATAATAATATTTTAATATTTATTTATAATTCATATTAATTAAATACCATATAAGTTACTTTTATTTAATTTTTCAAATTACTTTTGGTCAACTGCTGTTAGTCGAAATTAAATAAATAAATATTTACTGCATAAAAAGTTCAGAGCGAAGCATTCTGCATAACAATAAAGTTAAATAAATAATATTTTTAAATAAATTTACCTTTAGATATATTTAAATTTTTGGATATTGTGAATTTTTAACTTGGCATAAAATAAATTTAGTTAATGCTTTTGTTTTATTGCTCCTACAATTTGAACAATAAAAAAAAGTACGTCATTCAGCTGCAGGTCTTGTGATTCACAATACATATGACATTAGACTCAAAGAATCAATGAATGGGACCAGTTCAAGTGTTAATGTAGCAATTTGATTTACAAACGAATCTCTTTAAGGCCCAAATGCTGAAATGCCGCTCACGTATTAACCCGAGATGAGCCGACGAAGAGTATCCTAATTTAAATTGAACGCAATGCAATGGAATATTGGCATTTCGTAAATATGCTGACAGTTGACAAAATGTCCTGGCCAGAAGAGTCCTTCTTCTTCTCCTGGGTGGATATATATATATGTATGTACGTGCTGTCGAGCCGAATGTCAAAATGAAATTTAGATCGAATTACTTGTGCATTTTTTGAATCAATTAAGGCAAAGACTCAGTGTGAGGGAGGCGCACCAAAGAAAATATTTAAACAACTGCCTCGTGGGAGTGAGGAAGCATAAAAATAGTTGCCCCTGGGCAATGGGTGTGGTGCTAGCCAAACCTCAAACTCAACCCCAATTTCCAACTCCAACTCCAACTGGCGGCTTTTGCTGTTTTCAATTTGGTCATTTGCGTGACTGTACTTGGGGCTGTCTTGTTGCGTTCCGTTTCTTCCCACATAACTTGGCCTTAAGTTCTAATGCCACTTTATGTGGCGTTGGGTTAAAGTCACATATTTATGCGTCTCCCTTCCCTAACTAGTCTGGCCATATCCTGGGCTTGGCTGGCGACTTACCTGGATAGCGACTCCTTTGCTCAAAACTTTGTAAGCCCGGCGATATTGTGTATTCCGTAATATTCTAATGGAGTTTTATGACATGTCATAAATTAGAGACGAGGTCTTTGTGAAAGGTGCAGCTTAATGGAGCACATATTCAGTCTAATTATATCCCAACTTGTCCCAGTTAAGTGCATACTTTTCTGTATGCTTCGCGACACTCATGATATGAGTTTTATATCCCTTTCAAAAGCTTCCTCGTTTTATGAACTTCTTTGTTTTGTATGGCTTTTCTGTTGATTTCGCATTTTTTAGCGGGTTTCCTCCTTTGTCCTCATCGCATTGTCAACTGGATTTCGGCTATATTTAAAAGAGGCAAGAAATATCTGAAGGCGGTAGACCGAAAAGTCATTCGCACACAGTATTCATGGGGGACTCATTAGATTGGGTATTCTTATGCCTGGCAACGTTTCTTTTTACTTTTACTTTTTTTTTTTTTTGCACAGCTCGGCAGGATTTGACTGTTTGCTCTGTATCCTTTTTGCCTTCAATTGAGAATGAGCAAAACATTTGCCTATATAAGAGTCGATATTGCCAAGGATAAGAAACGACAAGTATTCTCGCATGAATATTCATGTTTTGGCAATGACTTAAAGCCGCCATTTCCCCTTACGCAGTTCAGTTGCCACACTTGAGGCATTAGGTGTATAAATTAACATAGCATTGTATTTGATAGTCCTTAGAGCCAATTTAAATTGATGGGAAGATGTTTAGCTGGTTAGTTGATATCTTGCAGAACAGCAAATCTGTTACTTTTGTAAGATTTGATGAAATTTAAAACAGAATTTATCGCATGTTGTAATTCGCTAGCATAAATAACTTTAATATCTTCTAAATATCTTTCATTCACTTTTACTTTTCCATTTATATTTTACTGCAAGCTCGAGTACACTAATAAACAAAATGTGCTAAAATGAAGATTTTGGTCTCAGAACTAAGAACATTGGTCTAAAAAATGCGTCGAGAACATGAAAATCTTGAAGTAAGAAAACACATCTTGATTCTAAGAACATTTTAATTAAGACCAAGTTCTTATTTTTAAGACCGTAAATTCTTATATTTTCAAGACCACAAATCTTATTATAAGAATAAAACTTAATTTTTTTAAAAAAAAAAACTAAAAAATTAAGAAGCATGAAGTAAGTTTTAGTTAACTTGTTAACTTGTTAGTTAACTTAATGCAAGGAGTATGGCTCGGTATACAGCTGTTTCAAGAGATGCCGATCTCTATCGCCAGTATCGTTGGTGCTGACTTGACCAGCGATCCAAGCCTATTGTCATCTTAGAGAAGCCAGAACCAGTTGTGAATTATTGGTGAAACAATTTTAAGATTAAGAGAAAAAGATCTAAGTTCTAAGATTTTTATTCTTATGTTAAGAACTTAATCTTTTTTACAATAATATTTTTAGTTTTAGTAATTTTGTTCTTAAAATGGTCTTATATTAAAAACAAAATATTTAAATTTGAGAATTTTATTCTTATATAAAAAACTTACGATTTTCAAGATTAATATTATTAGTTTTAGTAATTTGGTCCTAAAATATTCTTATTTCAAGAACAAAATATATAAGATGAATGTTCTTGATTTTAGAAAGTGTTCTTATTTTTCAGTGTAAAATCCTGATAAAAGCTGAGTGAAATAAGCCTTGATGAGCTCTTAATGTTAAAGTTAAGAAACTTTATGCTTGAAAGTTTTGTTTTTCCAATTTCCAAAAAATTTAAAAATTTATTTGTTTTTAACTTTATTCAAAATTTGATTGAAAAATAAATTTTATCTGTGTCGATTGTCTAAGCTGTTGTTCCAAAGTATAATTTAAATTTTAAAATGACTCGAATAGAGAAAGTTTGCCTATAAACAAACAATTGAAGTCCTATAGAAGCGATTTAGATTAAATAAATTATTTTGTGTTTGAAATACCTAAAATGACTTCAAAATTTGCATTAGATAATGCCTAAAACTTAAGCGAGTCCTGGCTAAATGTCAAGTGTTGTCATTACTGATGATAATGATGTTGTTGTTGATGACTTTTATAGCCAAGTTAAGCAGCTTAGCACGACAAAAAGTTGCAGTCATAAATAATTCGCTTAAGCAAAGGGCAGAAGGGAGACAAGGGCAATATAAATTCAGAACTCGGAAGAACAACAAATTGTCGTACTCTTAGTGTAAACGAAGCTGCGTTTAACGTTGCAATGCTTTTGATGATTCTGATACGAGTATATCAATATTAAAGATTGATGAGCTCGAAAAAGCGCCTGAAGGTTGTTCCACTTTTGGGTAAGTTCTTGTGTTACTTTTTGTTGTTTTTGCAATTCTTTGTTTGCCTGCAAAGATGTTGGGCAAATAAGCGAAATATATGGATAAACAACAGAACAGTATAGTATAGATAAGTTAGCACTTGGCCGTAATTTTCGCCGAATTTGGCTATAAAATGTGCAGTTTCGTAATGCAAGGAAGACAGTAATCAATTGGATTGCAAGATGTATCAACTCCTCACTTATCTCAGCTGCTGTTTGCTGCTTGTGGCAGGCACCACGGAAATTCCTGAGCATCAGTCCGTGGAGGATGATTCAATGACTGAATCCTCCTTTGAGTTTCCCGAAGACATTACATGGCATGAGCTTGGCGAACCAACTTCAGAGGAGGATAGTTTGATGATGGCCCAGAAGATCAACTGGATGCCCTTTGCACAGGGTCAAGATGTGGCTAACTTAAGGAAAGCTCGGGATGTGGAGCATGTGATGGAAGTGACCAGCGAGAAGACAGTTGACACTGAAAAAGTCCCGACAGAGGCTTCTCCCGCTAAGCAAATAAGCATAGCGCAGACTGAAGGCAAGGAAGAGGTGAAGGTGGAGGAAGAAGAGGTGATGGTTGAGGATCTTGGGCCACGTGATGGCAGTGCATGTCCATCTAACGCAGAGCGTGGCCTGACACGCCTCATTCTCAATGCCCGCCCCCTCTTACCTGCCGATCGTCTGCGCAATATTCTCGTCCATGCCAAGGAGGATGCCGAGGTGAGGGAACTCCTGAAGCTGCTCCGCAGTGACGAGTTCAAGGAGCGCGTCTCTCGTCTGCGGGCCACCAAAGAGGAGGGCGTCCTCAGGGACTATGTGTGCCAGGGACTGAAGCTCAATCACGCCCACTTCGTTGACTATGTGCGAGTGTTCCTCAACATTCAGACCACCGAGACGTCCAACAGTCCATTGCCCAATCGGCGTAGAGGTGTGCGAGGACTGTTGCAGGATCTGCGCGATGCACTGCCTCGTGCCCAGCTCAGGGATCTCTATCGTCGCCAGCTGGCAGTGGACAAGGAGCTCAACACGGCAGTTCGACGCATCCGGAGTTCGGAGTTCCGACGTCTCTTGAGCAACGTTCGCGCCTTGCCTGAATATCGTGCGGTTCGGTCGGATCTGGAAAAAGCCGGAGTGCCACTACAGCAGATACTCAATTTGGTGGCCAACGCTCTGGGCTGGGGCAGTCTCGACATGGGCAGCGAGACAATCTTTGTGAGTGTCTAATATGGCGCAAAGATACACATTTCATTTTGATTATGGTATCAGAATTTCTTAGCTGGAAAATGTAAAATCTCTTAGACTTTTTAGTTCATTAACCGATCTGTAAACTCTTAACTGTAGCATATACTTTCCATTTGTAATTTTATTTTAGCTACAGTCAATCATCAATAAGTTTGATTTTGAGTTTCAGAAATGTTCTCCAACTCGAAAAAATATTTCCTGAAAAAATTGTAACTATAAATAAATTAAAAATTTAATAAATGACTCTCATAATAATCATAATCAAAAGAAAATGTCACAAAACTTGTTTTGGAGCTGAATTGAACTGTCGACACCACAGCGAAATTTCGATATCTAGACCCTTTGAGTTATTGAAATGATCTAAGAAAAAAACAAAAAAATCTGATAATTGAGTTTAATATTTTGCAATAATTATGAACTTCATCATTACAATTATCAGCAATACCTTGTAGATACTTTGGACAAATGACCTATACAAATAAATATAAAAATAAGTAAGCTATTCAACAATTTTAAAATTATATTATGTATTTATATTACCTTCGTTACTAAGACTAGAAAAAAATCATTTATTGGTAAAATTCAGTTGTTTACTGTTCTTCATAATTAATCATTTCTCCCTAAAATTGATTTTATAGCTGCACGTGTCAATTTTTAAGTTCAGATTAAGAAGATGTTTGATAGTTGACAGACAAAGTACAGTCAAACGTCCCCATAGTCAACTTATGTCGAATGTATTATAAATACAATAGACTTAAAGTACTCAACTTATCTGTATTATTATTAAATATTATTAACGATCTCTGATGAAGTACAATTCTAAGATATTCGGTCAATTCGTGTTGCTTTGACTTAGGGAAGCTGTACTGTAATTTTCTAAGCACCCAGCATGGCTGTCACCCAATTTGGCTTTCGTCTTGGTCCTCCCTTTCTCTGAGGTTGCCTCCTCCTGTGATTTGGTTCAAGGCGTTAAACAGCGGGGCAACTAAATTTATAACTCATTCGTTGCAATTACAAAAATACGTTGACGATGCTCTCGGACGCGACTCGGACCGTTGGGACATGGGACGGACATGTTTACATAGTGGAGCAGCAGCACCGGAATGAACACCCGAAACCACTTCAGATTCGTTCAGGGTCAAAATCATTAGAGCAGACAGTTTTAGGATTGTTCTTGCTGTTGTTCTTGTTGTTGTTGTATGCCGCATGGTGCCTGTCTTGCCACGCGGCATAAACAAAACACAAAAAAAAAACAAAAAAATAAAATGAATTGCTGCCACACATGTTGCTTGTTGTCGTTGTTGTTATCGTTTCTCGTTGTCGCTGCTTCAAAAGAGTTCATCAACTGTGAAGCTGTCAACGCCAACATCTAATCGGGGCAGCAGTTGCCATAAACAAATTGTAAAACAGATCAAACTCTGTGGCAGTAGCCAAGTGGCAAGAACCTAAAAATACAGACACAGCAGCTCTCAAAAAAGGGCAGACATCAGATTGCGATTGGCTTACGGAAATACAGAAAATTATTTATTAAAGTCGCCAACGCAAAGACCAAAAGAGCAACAACAACAGTAGCAACAACAACGTCAGAAACAACAACGAGCAACAACAACGAACAACGCTGAACGTGTCAAAATAAACAAACATTGTGCAAAAGACAACAAACAAATCGTTCGACTTAGATAAATGCTAATGTCGAGACACTCGTGCATTGCACGATAACTCACTCGATAACAGTTGACAGACCTTTGACATAGCACTGCAGTTCATTCATTCAGTTATACGTAAATGTACAGATGTGTTTATTTGTTTATGTATATAATATGCAAGAAGATATTGCACTGAGAAACAGTTGAACAATGGCGATGTGATTCTGAAATTGGCTTGGACTTGTGTTGTTTTGGATTGCACAATGCTATTTACTTACCCTACGATATTATAAATTAAATTATCATAAATTTGATATGGGGAGGCATATCTTATCCTAACATATTTAATATATAGATTGTCAAAAAACTCTTTACAAACCCTTAAAAATTTAATATTTTGACTTTAAATAAAAAATAATAGCTTATTACAGGGGTCGGCACTCGAAGTGTTACTAGCAATTCGCTGCTCTAGCATCCAAACGGCAAAAGACCGCTCGCTCATGTTTTGGCTAGTATTTGTCTGATTAATTTTCTACAAGCTAACAAAAGTATATCGATATACTACTGTGGGCAAAAAGTACCGGGAATTTTAAATTTAAAAAATTTTGGGATTCCAATCGGAAAAAATGTTTGTACTTTTAGGTTGGCACTACTATCGTTAACATCTGTGCAAAATTATGCGTTAAAATATTCATTAGTGTTTAAGTTACGATTAGTTTTGTACGACGCCAAATGTGCATTTGGCGATTTTTGTGCCAAAAAACGGTCAATTTCATCGAAAAAAGCTCCGCGTGGAAGTGTGTGAAACAATGTTTTCTGACTATCAGGATATTATAAAACGCATTATTACGGGCGATGAGACTTGGATCTACGCTTACGACATGGAAACTACCGATCAATCGAGCGAATATCGGCAAAAGGTGGGCCGAGACCGAAAAAATCGCGTCAAATTCGCTCAAAAATCAAGGTCATGTTGACAGTTTTTTTGGATTATCGTGTTGTAGTTCATTATGAATTCCTTCCGACCGACCAAACTGTTAACAAGGAATATTTTTTGAGCGATATGCGTCGTTTGCGCGAAGCTATGCGTAAAAAGAGGCCAGAACTATGGGCTGACAACTCATGGTTCTTGCAACATGATAATGCGCCCTCTCATACTGCCCCTGTTCTATGTGTTCTAACTCGACCAAAATTGTCCCGCAGCTACTTTTTTCGCCTGATTTATCTTTGTGTGACTTCTGGCTATTTTCTAAGCTCAAAAGACCTCTCCGAGGACATCGCTTCGGGTCGATTGAGGAGATTCAATCAAAATCGCCAAATGCACATTTGGCGTCGTACAAAACTAATCGTAACTTATTCACTAATGAATATTTTAACGCATAATTTTGCACAGATGTTAATGATAGTAGTGCCAACCTAAAAGTACAAACATTTTTTCCAATTGGAATCCCAACATTTTTTAAATTTAAAATTCCCGGTACTTTTTGCCCACAGTAGTATGTCGCAGTTAAAAGAAGTTATCTAAATGGACTTGAAGCGCAAAAGTGCAACACTTTCACGTTTGTGGCGAACTTGAAAATATTTCATTTTCTGATGAAAAAATTTTTATAGTTCAGCAATTTGTAAACAAGCAGATCGATTGCGTATGGTTAAAGGACATATCAGACGACACTTTAGACCAACGGATTGCTCTGCGAAAGCAAGCACCTGCATCAGTGATGGTTTGGGCCACAGTAACTGCCACAGGACGCTCACCACTGGCTTTCATCGAGCAGGGCGTAAAGGTAAACCAACATATCTACCTTTAAAAGATCTTAAAAGATGCTTTGGTACCTTGGGCACGCAAACAATTCCGTAGAAACTATTAGATATTTCAACAAGACTCGGCACAATCTCATTAAGCCGGACAAACCCAACGATTTTTACAAAACAACGTTTCCAGCTTCATTTCATCACAGCAATGGCCGCCATATTCCCCAGATTTAAATCCAATGGATTTCTTCATATGGTCCATTCTGGAGGCCAAAGTGTCAACTAAAAAATATGAGACGGTCAACGCTTTGAAAACTGCTCTTCTCCGAGAATGGAGCAAAATACCATCAGACCACATTCGTGCTGCGTGTAAAGCCTTCCCGACCAAACTCGATGCTGTAATCCGCGCTAAGGGTGGCTACATCAAACAACAAATACATTTTCCTAAAATTTGAAATGTTTTCAAAATAATCTGAAGTTTTGAAATGAAAAATAAAAAAATTGACAAAATTACAGCATTTTGTATTGGTAACACTTCGAGTGCCGACCCCTGTATATATACAGAGGTGGTCAAAAGTATTTACACAACGTGAATTTTTTTGAGCTTTCAACTTTGATTGCTTATTGCTGCTGCTTATGCACTAAGATAACAAAATAACGGTTATTGTCGTGTTTCTACATCTATGCAGAAGCAAATGAAAGAAAAATTAGAAATTATAACTGTTCAGGGGATTAGCAGGGGATTAGCAAACTGATGCTTATCAGTTGTCAAAAGTATTTACACACATTTATTTTGCGTCAAAATTATTTACACACAACTTATTTAATTTTTTTGTTGTTAAATATTCAATTTAAAAAAATTATTTTAATACAATATTATTAACCCAACTAATATCTACTAATACTGATTTTGGCGTTAATGTCGGCTTGCAACCTGGCTGGTATTCACTTAGCCAAGTTGGGCGCAATATCAATAGTCAATTTTGACCAAATTTCACATATTTTAGCTATAGTTTCGGGGTGCCGCCGATCTCTATCCATGTTCCCCTGGTTCTTAACGAAAGCCCAAACATTTTACATGATGTTAAGATCGGGGCTTTGTGTGGGCCAGGGAGGAACCGCCTGATTTAGGCCTTATTGATATTTGACCCTTATGGCATTGAGCCCTGTACCGCTGTAAAATAGAGTCATACTACTCTAAAATTAGTCTACTAATGACGTAAAAGCTTGATTAATTAAGATTTAGAGATATCCGGATTGATTTGGCGTGTCCTCTATCGGTAGCAAGCCTCCAAATCCATTGTAACTCAGATATCCTCATAGCGTCACTGTGCCACCACCGAACCTGTTGTATGTCCCATTTTTCATGCAAAAAGTTCCCTTTTTGCAGTTTTCAAAAAATTCAAAAATATACTAGAAAAAATATTTTTGAAAATTTTTTTTTGCAGTTACTCTTTGAATTGTTCCAAGATTTTTTTTGCGTCAAAATATTTTTTGTTAAAAATCGAGGAAAAAAGTTGAAAAAGTAGACTTTTGCAAAAACTCAAAATATTCCATGGGTATGTTACTCCATGGGTTAAGGGTATAAGTAGCGGGTATCCTGTATTCGGGAGCTCGACTATAGCCTTTCCCACTTTTTTTTTTATTTGTTTTATTATAAATAAATATGATACGATTTTTTAAATCATTTGGGCGCGACTTAATACCGATTTTCACATATTAAACTTTTACATAAACTAAATTATTCACTTTCAGGATTTCACTGTTCATCTTAATCAGGCATTAATCAATCACATATAGACATTTTTTAATATCTTTCAAAATGACAACTTACTATATACTATATTCCATATTATTGATGTGCTCTTTAGGCCTCTGGACGTATTTTATTAACCCACTGCAATTGTTGGGTTAAATTATTGCAGCAATGCGGCGTTGACTTTTGTTGTTATTGTTATCGTTCCGGCATTCAAACACAATTAAGCAAATGTCAGTCGTTCACCTCTTGTGGCGGGTAATACAATAGTTTCCTCCCTTTCCCGTAGAACCGCCCCGCCTCCGCCCGCAGTCGCCGTTGCAGTTGGAGTTCGAGTTGCAGTTGCAGTCGGAGTTGAAGTTGAAGTTATTCCCAGTTGCACTCCAGACTTTTTTTCTACTTTTGGCAGAGGCAACAGCTGGCAGGTCTCAACTGCTGCCGCACCTTGACTTGAACTGGGGAGCATTGTCTCCATCTCCACCTCCAACTCCGTCTCCAGGTCCAAGTCCACTTTCAACTTTGCTGCGTGCTTCCGCCTCAACACTCAGTCAGATGAAACGGCGGCCACATGGCAGCTCTTTGTTGGCGTTGGCGTAGTCGTTGCAAATTTCCCTTGGCTTCTAGACAAAAGTACAACAGCAAAAACACCTCAAACTACAACTACACTGAAAAAAGTCCTGAATTTTTGGGTTAAATCAAGCCAAAACGGTTTTAAAATGTTATCTCATTTATTTATCTATTTAACTGGAACTAAGAAAGTTGACCAAAAGAAATTTAAAAAAAACGTGGGATGTAATAATTAAGTTAAAAATTAAAAACATTCATAAATTTATACTTAAAATTAAAAAAAAAATAAATAGAATATGTAAATGTGAAAAGTGTTTTAAACAAGTTGGTTGATCTTGGGTATTTTTAAGCCGGAAAGAAAATATATTTATTTTAACTATGACTTTTCATTTCAATCATTTCGTATTAAAAGAATTTTGTTATATTTATTTCTTAAGGTTATGGGTTATATAAATGTTGAGACATTGATTTTATCCAAAATAAATAATTTGAAAATTGCATGCTAAATTAATTTAGTTTCAAATTTAAATCTTGGTTTTTTTTGTCGGTGTACAACTGCAATTGGCGCTGCAATGGGGCTGGAGACCTGCTATTAACTTGGCCACGCTTGGCCAGCTCAGTAAACATTTTTTGTTGTTGCTCATGTTGCAATTGTTTTTACCCACGCTGTCTGCTGAGAGGGGGCTGTTAAATGTCGCTGCTCGTTGCCAAGGTTATTGAACTGGGCGCTTACTCCAAATAATCTACAGAATCCACGCAATCCGCCCAGCACACACACACACACAAGTATTCACACTAAGCGCGATTTGAGGCCAAGAACTCGCCGCATTTTGGCCATGAAAAAAAACAGCTTTTGACATCATCAAAGTGATTAGAAAAATTTACCAGAAGCTGCCACGCCAACGGAAGCCATTAGAAGAGTGCGAAGTGGGGGGATGTGAAGAGATGGGAGGGGGAGGGAAGTGGAGCTGAATGGAGTTGTATGTTGTATGTTGTAGGCTTGGCATTCCAAGCAATTAATAATAATTTCCGTTGCTCAAACAAAAAGCCAAGTTAAAGCTTCTGCAGTCGCTTGTTCGTTATGCTTGTTGTCGCTGTTGTTGTTCTCTTTTTTATTGTTGTTATTTTTGTTGTTGATGCTGCGGTTGAAACAGACTAAGTTCATAACTCTATTTACGAATGTTGAACGAGCAAAAAAAAAACAGAATATTTTACTTTTCCTTAGAACTTTACCTTAAGTCGTGGTTTTGGGGCATGTGTCGGATTTCTTTGTAATGTGGACTAAGATAAAGATGTTTTATATATTCACATATCTATTTACATACTTATAAATACTAAGAAAAGAAAAAAGTTATTCGAAGGCACTTTTCGCTCTGCTGAACTGCAAATTATGCAAATTTTTTGATTGAAATAAAATCCTTATTTGTTAGCAAATTCTAAGCAATCTATTCTTAAAAATCTATGTATTATTATATTTTTAGAAAGTTATACTATACGTAGTTCTTATATTTTAAGGAATTTATATTAAATTAAATTTATTTTTGTTAACTCAAATTGTCGCCACATGCCAAATTCCTAAAATCAATTTTCCGCTTAAAACTTATAACTATTATATAATAAGAAATTCTAAAGAATCTTTGTATGATTATTTTTCTAGAAAGTTGTATTATACCTATTTTATATATTTTAAGGAATTTATATTATATTGAATGGAATTTTTTTAAACGGAAATGATTCCCTCAAAACAAATTCGTAGAATCTTGCTTTCAACTTTTAGCTTAGAATTTAGAATAATTGCATAATAATATAGAGTTTCGGGGTCATACTTCCATGAAAACTCTCGCTGGAAACCCTATATTATCCACTTAAGGATGGGGCGTTACGCATTACACTTTACGCCTAATGAAACGCAAATGCTCATTGAACTAAGTCAAACTTGAGACCCAAAAGCCAACGAAACGAAACCGCAAATCAAATTAAAATTCCAAATATGTTAAGATGTAATAGTCCAACCCATTTAGCCATTAATCTTCATGGTGGTGCTGCAAACGCCTTCCGAGAACCGCTGCAAGAACTGACTGCAATGTGCCGATAGTTGATCTTTCAGTAGCAACAACAGCAACAACAATATCAACAGAAACAACAACAACTTTAACAACTGCGATTGAAACTGTGCTGCCGTCTACTGGCCATGCATGACTTGGCGGTTGCTGGAGCGCTTAACCCAAATAAAACCAAAAGCAAGGAGAGAATCACAACAAACAAGGTAGACTTATGAATACTCTTTTATTTGCCTTTTAAAGTTTTTCAAATCCAAAAGACAAAACATGACTATTATATCTGATCTTCATCATAATGGTTCATTTTCTTATTGTTTGAAATTGACGAAAAAGTGCCTTTTAAGCAATTTTCAAAAAATTAAAAAAAAAGCGAAACGATTTAAAAAAATTTTTTTTGGCGGTCACTCATAGAATTGTTTGAAAAATATTTCTGCATAAATTTTTTTTTTTTTCAAAAATCGAGGATAAAGGTTTTAAAAGTATCCACTTACATAAATTCGAAATTTTCAATGGATATTTAATGGGTTAACGAAAGTTTTGCATCAATCAAACGGTATTTAAATAACCTTTCCAAATTTATTTGTTTAATATGAAGACTTGCCTTAAAATAGCTGTTATAGTATAAAAAAGAGTTTACTTATTATTTTAGCCAGCAGTGTAAATGTATAATTAGATTTTTTATAAGTTTTTTTCTCACTTTATTGAATAGTCGAATGGGGAGAAGGAATTGAGGAAATTCTAAATTCTTAATCAGTCTTACTAAAATTCATGCCAAATTTCAAGTCTTTTTCTTTATATTTAGAGTTTATGCCAAAATATCGGGTTTTTTTTTACCATAGTGCACTGATTTTATGATTTTTAGCAACATCCATTTTCCCAGCTTTATAACATAGTCAGCATACCTAGTTCCGTGTTAGTGTATAAGCAATATTCACTATAGCTACCAGTTCGATGACAACAATACCAGAAACAACAAGAGGCATATGAAAAACTGCCGCCGAGTCAATCCACAGACTCGCTTTAATCAGCGTTTTTGAACTGACAAAACAATTGCCGGCCGGCACCACCATCGTCCAGTGGTGTGCCATGCACCATGCCTCCATATCCACATGCCACATGCCCCTCCGCTACCAGCTACCATATATGTATGTACATAGCTCCCCCCAAAAATTGTCGAAAACTTGCTGAGTTTTCAATTGAGCTCAAATCGAAGTCGAGGAGTGGGAAATGCAGGCAGAGAGGAGTTCAATTTGTTTGGTCAGCTAGTGCGAGCAGTTGTTGTTTGAGTTGTTGTTGTTTACGTTGTTGTTGTTGCTACTGTTGTTGTTAGGGGTACTCAGTGGGTTAAGTGCGTTTTATGGTTTGTTGATTCAAAAAGCAAGGCGTGTTCCCAGCAAAGCCCGAAGCTGAGCAATGACCAAAAGCAAAAGCAAAACCAAAAGCAAAAACAAAAGCTGCCCCAGGGGCCGAACTCTTTGAAAGGTTATTACAAAACTTGGTGACATTTTACGGTCTTGTTTGACGCGACTCTGTCAGACAGTCTTTCAATCCTTAATGATTTATGGAGCTGGCGCTTGGAATTCCGAAAACAGAGCATGGAAATTGCGTTATTGGCAGCTGAAAGTTGAACAAGAAGTTGTCAGTCATAAAGCTGGATATTCTAGTCCAGAACTATGGACTGTATGATTTGGGCAAGCTAATCAACTCTTAAGTTTGGTAAACTTTCATAAATAAAACTATAGCATAAGCTTTTTTAGAATTCCAGAGACAGTATAATGAGGTCTCTGGAATTCTAAAACTCTGAGAGTTCTTTAAAATTATCTACTTAAGATTTCCAGGTCCAGCTTGTTCTCCATTCATATGTTAATTCCTAGACTTTAAGCTACAAGCACCTTTAGGCCATGTTTTACACAATGTAAAATACAAGCCGCCAAACTCCATTCACAATCGGTTTTTATCAATGAAAAACCAAACTAAAAACTTTAACAACAAGACGGCGTTTAGTGAATGAATGGATATTTGATTTAGTGTAGGTTTTGGGGCCAAGCCTACGCAACAAATGCAACAATCTACTGAAATGCATAAAAGCCACATTCGATATGCAAGTCGAGAGCCAAAAACTTGTCTTCCTTTTTTGAAAAATATAAAAATGAAAAAAAAAAATTAAAAAAATACTTGACACGCGCCAACCTGTCGGGCTTCTCATTAATTAGCTGCCATAATGGAGCTGAACTAAGAATTGAAACCAATCTATACACTACAGACTAATAAATACATATCAAGTTAGCATCAGCTGTCGCTTTAAAATTTTAACCCAAAGTATAAAAAACTGAGAAAAAATAAGAAAAAACAGCAGCTTATGTCATCATGAAACATGTGCGGGCGTCTTTTGTTTCTACGCTCATAAAAAACAAAAGATGTTTTATTGTACATCATATTTTTATACCATATGCTGGATTTTCGAGCCATAAATGCCGCACAATTGATGACGTCGATGTTGCAAATGTGACAACGACCTACATCAATGCTACATGTAATCGTTTTAAAAACCCGATTACGAGTTGGCTTCGTTGTGGGCGAGTAAAGGTAGACATGGATTTAACCTCTTCAAATGTCAACTTACATGTAAGTTTAGTTCACTTCTGAAATAATTTAAAAGGCAAACAACTGAAGTTTGGCTAAGAATGGCACAAGTCATAGCGAGACTCTATAATTTTTTTATGATTTATAAATTTAAAATTATTTTAAATTGAAACAAAAAGAACATGATGGCAATAATAATGAGTCTGGAGCTAACCGAAAAGTTACAATTGAACTAACATTTCTTGCACTGATTGGGGAACCCCAGAAGAAACCCACTCAGATCAATAAATATTAGTGATGGTGTAAAAAAGAAGACTCTAAGAAGATTACTTTTTGCTGGTTTAGTTGTTGAAACTAATAACTCTTCACTCTTATTTGAGTACACTAAGTAATAAACTACTCGAAAGTTGGGTGACAAAAGATCTTAAAACTTAAATGCGCTACGTTAGAAACAGAAAATAAAGATCTTTGAATTTCTTCGAATATAGCTGATATTCAAAAAGACATTTTAAAATGTCGATGAGTATAACAATTTCAAGTTGCTTTAAATGTCTGAACTGGCTGCAACTGAGCGCAAGTGAACTGGGAATTGGCTTGATTTCTTTTGGCAGACAATCGCTGGAGTAACTCGAAATTTTAGAGAGATCTCTTGCAGTGACAATTGTGTCAGCATTGCACTTATTTTTCTCACATGCAACTGCAACTGCGAATGAATAGGACAAAGGGGCAACTTGTTGAATAGCTTTCTATTGCCAGGCAATTTCCATGCTTTCCACATGCTACCAAATGGGTGATGCATAAGTATGAGTGTATGTACACACATATGTATGTATATTTGATATACGATTGTCGTTACGCTTAATAATTTTTTTTTGCTTTTTAATTTTTGTTGTTTTTTTTTATGTTTTGTTTGGTTGGCGATTTATATGTCATTGTTTCGGCGTTTGAAATTACACTGAGACTCGGCCAGAGTCGGAGTCAGAGTCAGAGAAAGAGTCATGAGTTGCTTCATTGAAACGAGATGTTGATTGTTTAGTTATTGTTGTAATGAGTTGTTGATAACTTTCGCTTCGTTCCAAACGGAAGTTGATCTCCAGTTGATATGCTGAGGATGATGATGATGATGTAATGATTGTGGGTGCTGCCTGCCCCTCATTAGAAAGTTGTTTCATGCAAAAGGGGAAAAAACGCAATCATAATCATAATAATAATTATCATTAGCATGTTGAGTAAAAACTTTGACTTGACTTTAGCCCGCATCTTGTGCTAAATTAAAACTTAAAAAGTCATAAACAAAGCAATTTACAAGCCGTTCGCCTTCTACGGTCCAATATCCAATATCTAGCCAAGATTACATGCCTCTTAGACATTGATTACAGGTCGCCGTTAAGCGACAAACACTTTTGCCCATTTGCGGTGTAACTGGTAGCAATTTTATCATCAACTCAGACACCACGCAAATTTCGTGTATTTTGCGCCTAATTCCGCAGCATTTTTATCAATTAACCAGAGACACCTACCCGCATACAGATGGCACCCACTCACACACAAATACAGAGTATCTTTGGTCAAGTCTCGCCCACTCTCTTGACGACCCTGCCCTCCGCCCACATGCCCCATGCCCCATTCCACATGAAACGCGGTTTCGGTTGGCGCGTGCGCAGGCGCAAAGCTTCATCTGCATAATTTCAGTTATAATTCAAGTCTAGTTTTACTTTTGTTTTCTGTGTGTGGGAGACTTTTGATGTTTATTGTTCATCTGGTTTAAGTTTTATGTGCCTCTGGAACGGATGTTGACAACTGTGGACAATACTCGTACTCACATTCGTTATCGTGCTGCAGTTTCACTTTTCATATGCAACTTTTGCTTATTTAGAAATCGTCTCCTGTACTCGTATACAATGCCATCTTGGCTTGGGGGGAATTCCCACATAGATTTATTGTGGGAATCTCGCACACTGTCTTCGTTATTAATGAGCTGATCTTAATGCCGCTGCCTAATTATATTTATAATTTCATTTTATTTGCACGCTTGACGACAGTTGCATGTGCAGTTGAGAGATCGGTCAATGAGGCATTCACAATAGTCATATATGATAAATATCATTACATATATGACGATATCTAATATTTAGGTAGTATGCATAAGTAATGTTAAGGTAAAGTATTCAGTAAATTCACCTGTTTTTTATTTGTTGTGATGCTTAAAAGTCAACCATTGACAACACGAAGTCTTAAACTTAGAACGAAAGCTATCAAAGTAATTTTAAATTTGATTTTAAATAGATAAGTCAAAAATTAATTGACACTTATTTTATTAATCAATTTTCCTAGTCTGTCTTTACGAATAAATTTATAAATATATGTTAAGTAAAATATATTCCCAAAGGTTTGAGTCGATGAAACAATTAAAATCATACACATACTAAATACTGCTTAGGCAATTAATATATCTACTAGGCAAATTAATATTATAAGCTTGTTCTATTTGGGTTTCGATTGGCTGTGACAACCCGCCAATTATGATGATATGTCCAATCTCGATTATTAAATGGACCTGCTGCTATTATGAACACACCGCCTGAAAGACCAGAAGCCAATTAAAACAACATTATCTACACACAGAGTGTGGATAGTGAGCCTATTGCCTTTGGATTTGTTTAATAAACAATTTCCGCTTTGATTTTACCCACATGCCCAAACTTGTCCGAGGGGTTTGGATGCTGTGGATGATGCTCAGTTTCCTCCTCCTACTCTCTTCAACTTCTCTCCCCCCCTTTGGAACTAATTAGCTGGCTGTGTCCGCTGAGTGTATGTGTTTTTGTGTGTGTGTTTGTCAGTCAGTGGCAGTATCCACTCAATTATGCCAGGCAAAGTGTGAAAACTGAGGCCGCACCCGCAGTCTACATATAGATAGTCTATGGGCCCTCTGATCTGGCCAGAAGGGCTCGATAGATTGGCTGGAATGCTGATTGATGCCACATTGGGGCTCAGGTGCTGGCCAACTGACTGACCTGCAGACATATTTGTAGGTAGGAAGTGCCGCTTCCTTTTGTCGGTCGCGTTCTTCTCGCTTCGACGCATTGGCATTTTTTTATTTTATTCGCGTTTATTGCGTTAAATTAGCTGGCAATTTGCTTTGGCTTCTGCAGTTTTCACTGGATTCGCTGCTGCATTTGCGCCTTTGATGATTGATTGTTGCTGTTGTTGTTATTGTTGTTCGATCGATTCCGATGCATTTGCGACTTCGCATTGGTATTTCCCTTTAAAGTTTAAGCAAATGCCGCCAAAGCGGTGAATGCGAGCAACAAAGCGATGTCGCTTTAAGCCAATTGGCACGCAGCTAAATGACCTGGCCAAGTACGTTTGGCACGCACGTAAGTAAGTCTACCTGTACAGGTAAGCACAGCGAGCTGCATTACAGCCCTTGGCTGGCCCTGTAATCAATCAATGCTCAACACTCTGCTCTTTCTCTACTTCCCTGTACTGCTGCTTCCACCGGAAAATATTTGCTTCCGTTCTTTGTTTTGCTCTCCATGTTTTTTTCTATTCTGTGGCAAATAAATTACAATTAAATGCAGCAAACATGCAACAATTATGCACTCAGCGGATGTTTATTATCAACAACAAGTAAAGTATGGTACAGTATAGTCAGACCAAGCGAAGCGACAACATCATTAGCCAGCCCCATTTCAAGCCCATTTCTGGCCCTAGTCCCCAACCCAAGACCAAAAGCGAACACTGTATTGTAACATTGTATCTAATTCTGAAGCCCTTGTTTCGCTGCAGCGAATAACTTTGGAGTCCTGAGTTTATTTACGACGACATTAAGATACTCTTTCGTAGGTATAAGTAGAAAGAATTTGAGTAGAGCTTGATGAAAGATTTCGAAAATTAAATATCAAGTATTTCAATTCAAGTGTATAATTCACCTTTAGCTTTAACAATATATGTATGACAAACTTAAAATAACTAAAAAGAAGCTTTGATAGAAAGCAGATAGCCTAAGAGCTTATAAAAGAGTTCTACCATCTTATACTAATTAAATATAGAAATGTTGCTTTCCAAATCTTTTCGAATGTATCTCTTTCTTTTAACTGGAATCGAAGATATTCCCTATCTTATTTTTCCTGTATCTATCTCTATTAAACAGTTTTAATACGATTTATTCTCTTTTTCACTTTTCATTATTGTATTTATTGATTTGGGGTCTATAAAAGAATTTCTCCGATTCAATTTTTCTTTTTCTAGGATCTGAAGGTGCTCTCATTTTCTTTATCTGTAATTTTATCTCTCTCTTAATATATTCACTCTGTTACAAATATGTTGACAAAGTTATTATACTCTAACTGGGCAGTAGGAAAATGCAATACCCCACCCAAAAAAAAAAACAAAACAAAACTAAAACAACAATAGTAGTGACAGTAAAAGTTGTTGTCTGTCCCTGCAGAGCATTTTAATCCGGAAGTGGGTCATTTTCCGAACGCAAATGAAAGCGTGTGCCCGCACTGCGAACCGTTGAAAATCATAATAACACATGCGAGCTCATAGATGAGAGTTACGAGATGGAGATGGGAGATGAGAGATTCAAAGATGTGGGATACGCTTCACGATGTATGTGAAAATGATACGACAAAGTCAATGAAAGAGCAGCGCTGAGCTGACGGAGAGTCGCCGAATGCATCATAATGATACTTAGTAATAATATAATCAAAATGAGACATTGTCTTTTGTGTGGGAACGGGGAACTGTTTCATCTGTTGGCTCTTACGCAAAAGCCATAACCGATTGACGTTACAAATTTGATAGCGTAACTAAAGCTGTTATACTCGATATATTGCGAAATCAAAAAGAAAAGAATATATGAAAATTCCGTAGAAAATACTTGATATTTCTCTGTTTCCTAGATTTTAACCCTTTACAGTACTGTAAATCATAATCAGGAAATTTTCTTTTATTTCTAAATATGCAATCCTTTTGAACTGGGCGCCTCTTTGACGCAACCTTTGCCCTCGACGATCTGCCGATCTGTCTGACTACCTGCTGGCTACCTGTCGGCTCTGCACTAATTTGTGTCCGCGTCGATGTTAACTGGAAATCGTTTAGGCCAAAAGTGTCGCATTTCATGGGTCAGACCCGGAGTGGACGCTACGAGACGCGGCGCTGCTTGAATGCGATTCATTTGACAGATTTATGCATACTTTCGGTTTTCGGTTTTCAGTATTCTGATTTCGGAGCTGAAATGTTTAATTTATGATATGCATTCCGTTTGCTGAACATTCTTTTCTGTTTTCCCGAGTAGTTTCATTAGTTTTATTGCCGACCATAGAAGATACTCGTAAAAGGGCTCTGGAATGTTGTCGGCTCAGGGAAAAATGATAAATATTGAGTGTCTGTTATTCTCGTTCTGAGCTTCGCTTTTCAAACGATCTTTAAAAATTTGGAATATTAGAGGAGGAAATGAATTGGGAAAAATAATTATGATACAAGGGATATAATTGCTTAAGCAGTACATTTTAATATATATAGTATCTTATGGCATTACGTTCACATATTCTTTTCAATTCATATAGAAGCGTTTCTAATTTAACAGTATCATCGCTTTTAAAGTACTTAAGCCTTTATTCCACTCTTATGACTTCATCAGATAAAAACACAAGTGGGCGTCCGCTGAGGCATTATCTTTATGAGCTGTCTTTAGAAAATTTGTCACGTAATCAAACATGAAATTATACAAAAATATATTTGACAAAAAATATGTAAAAATGTGAGTATTAAATTTATATTTACGGCACACGACAATTCATTACGACAACAAAAAAACAAAAAGAAATATTAAAATAAAACAATAACAACAAGTGATGACATATCTTTGGCATATCATCAGACTCAGCCACAGTCACAGCCACATCGGTGTACATCTTAGCCAGCATTATCAGCATTTCTCTTTATGACTTGGCCATGTGCCCAACATCCAAATCCCTCCCGCTTCCTCACCCGCCCCCTAAAAACTTCCGCCTACATCAGCCACACTTTGTCATGTCGATGACAGCTATCACCGAAAAAAGCACGAGTTGTAATTTAGATACTCTAACAAAAGGTAATGCCAATTTGTATACCAATTTGGTAATCTAATCTTGGTTTAAGGTAATCAGTTTGAAGATACTGTAAGAGTTAACTGATTAAGGAATTATCAGTTTAGTACATTTTCTAATGCCAAGATATATAAAAGGAAATTGTAGACAACAGTTCATTTCAACATCTACAAGTTGGAGTTTTTGTTCAGATTAAATATATCAAAAATATATATAAAGCTTTTTGATAAAAATTGGACATAAAGTTAAAGTAAGAACCATTTCTGAGTCTATAAGCTGTATCAAAACTTTAAATATTTGCGAAGAACTTTTTTATCGAATCGGAGACATGAAACGATCATATTAATAATTTCCTAAATTAAATAATTGAAAGGGTATTTACGAGTGGTTTTATGAATACTTCTGATTTAAAAAATAACAGAAAGTATATTAGAGGGTCACCGTTGACAACATGTATTTGTTATTATACGATTTTATTGTACACTTTTGATGAGTATAATTCACACTTGCCATTTATTTCTGAGGCCTTTCTGAGGGTTAAACAGCTGCGTGTGTTGGTTTATTTGCTTAAAAGGAGACTTTTGCCACAGGAAGTTTGTGCTTATCGCTTTAAGATACAAAAACCTTTTTGCAAAACGACGGTCATTGTTGTGAATTCAGTTCAGATTTATGCCTAGTTCGTTTATAATGGCTTTACTGCTATGATATTTGTTATTCAATCTTGATAATTATTGTGAACATCAACAAAGCAACCCACAAACTAAACATCGATTTGAATTTCCGCTGCACAGCTATGCAAATAAATTGTGCTTATTTGTTTGCTGGACAAATATTTAAGATTTATTATTGAAATAGAGAAATCGAAAACAATACACTTTCATTGTGTCTTTAAAGCGTTAAGCCTAAGGTTAATCGATTGGTTTTATTTTGTACAAATAAGCTGATTAGATAGTTGACTGTTGTAATTATAAATATAAATATAAATATAAATATAAATAGAGCCAAGAATGCTCTTATAAATTTAATAAAGACTGGAAGAGACTGAAAGATACCCTAAATCTCATCTTATATTTTCTACCCTATTCCAATTATTCACATTCACGTTAGCTAAAATTCCCCATGATTTTATTTATAAGTATTTATATGCAAATGAAAGCCTTAGTAAATAGACCTTAATCAGTTTCCTTTTACCTGTCGCTTCAGTTTTCAAACTCATTGTTACCACAAATGATATTTCATATTTCTTCATTGTCTTTTGCTGTGTGGCGAAATAAATTCTAATGACACCTACTTGCCGGATGTGTCAGAAGCTAGAGAATAATTGTTATATACTTTCTGTTTACTTCTGGCAATTAAACTTGCTAACTGATATTTGCATTTAAATTCCAAACAGATGATGATGCTGCGACAATGTTTATATTACAATGTACACAAACAGAAACCTAAATGAGTCCATATGGATGTACATAGTACTTTCTCATTCTTTCCCCCGTTTGGCTAATATTTGTTGGCTTTACTTGTTTGGGGCAATCTGAAATTAACTCGACAAGGCTGAAGGCAAACACTCGACCCAGACCTCGACCCTTAACTGGAGGGCAACTTTTTCGTAGGCAACACAATAATAAAATATAATAATAACAAGAGCTACATGAAAGCAAACAATAATCATCCATCCAAGTACGTGTATCTTTCCATCCTTCTGTTTTAACTTTGTCACTTCTTTTTGGTGTTATCAACTGAGGCCTTGGACTTGAAGCAGCTGTCACTAAAAAAACTCGGCAAAATATCTAGAACTTGCACTCCCAGCTTGAGTTAAAATATTTTCAAATAAACGTATAAATGGAAATGAATTTTCTTCAATGGGTGAGGCAACATTCTTTTCTTTTCTCATAGTGTGAACAATTTGCCAAAAAAAAGAATAGAATCCCATTCATAAAACTCACTTCAGGCCGTACAAAGTCACCGCATGATACAACGAGTGTTTCTCTCAAAGGAGCCGTTGTATTTTATTTGATTTTTCCCTTGTTTTTCGTTTCCGTTTCCTGTCCTACGGCGAAACGAATGTGATTTAATTTCTTTTGTCATCTGAATAGATTTAAAAAGTCATTGGGAAAGTGTGCAGCGGGCCGAGAGTTGTCTAAGTAGTTGGCACTCAGCATTCAAGTGTTGGCCAAAAGTGCCGACCAGTCTCGGACAGGTGTGCAGAGGTGTTATCCTAGGTACCTGCACTTGCCATAGGTGTCTGAGTAGACACACTTTGTTGCTGCCAAATATATATCCTGTAAAATATCTGTAATTAATTAACTGTCCACTTTTAATTCCCTCTTGGGATTTATTCAATAGGCCATTTGTGAGCTAAGCTCTTAAATTGCGGTGGTCGAAATGCTTTTGAATTAAAAGGATGACAGTCGAAATGCAATCGTTTGTCAATTAATTTGTTGGTCGTTTCAATATCCAATCAATTGATAGACCACACACACAGTTACTTAGCTACATTTGGGAAATTAATGTGGCACAAAGCTTTATTTAATTTCCATTCTTAGCTCATTTGAAATCAATTAATTTGTCATTTGAAGATGCTTATCAATCACGGATTTCCGCTCACGCCAACTGATGTCAAATATTCGCAGCTCTTTTTAATCAGCCGACTCAATAAACAAATCAAATCTCATACATATCGTATATAGTTGATTAAATTTTATCCAAATATTTATACAAATATTAACTTTAATTGGGTTCCCTTGTGAATGGAATCGAGTCAATAAACGAAATTCAATAAATCTCCTTCAATTGAAAATAAATATGGCTTTCATTTGCTCATTTTTTCCTTATTTTTTTATCACAGCTTATTTTTTCACATCTTTAATTTTATGTATTTAATGTAAATTAAAAGTGTCGCCTGCAGTTTTAAGTTTAATTGAATTGCAATGCAATTTATTGGTAAAGTGTTTTTTTAAACAGCATTCAAGTTGGGTTAAGTCGATTATGGGCATATTTTATTGCGCTGTAAGTTTGGTAAACATTATTGATAAATTTATTAAATGTTTTCCTTTAACTGAGCATCGTTCTTTTACTTACATTTAACTTACGTTTGTAGAGTTTGTCTGTAAAATATTCTGATAAACTGATAGAGCTTGCTCTGCTAATTCTCTAAAAGAACTTGAACCCTTTTGTGAACCTTTTTTTTTTGGTTGACCCTTTCATTTAAAGAAAATCTGTATATATTTCATATTTCTGATGAGTCTTACATTTCACCACAAAGCAAAGAGGCGATGAATCCGTGTACCTAAATGTAAATAAATTAAAAAAGCCACTTAAAACTGGAAAATGTTTCAATGAAAATATTTAGATTAGATCTTAAAGGATACAGAAAAATTACAGGAATTTACATTTGCACACTGAAGTATGTATTTCATTTAATCAGTTCTACGTTTAATTTCTACCTTAATAGATACCTTAAACAACAAAAATTTGAATTCCTCCCTATGAATTAAGTCATATATGTACTGTCGACTTGTCAGACGAGTTTTCAGACAATAAATTCAATTAACAGCTTGTTCAGAGTTCTTGGCTGACCAAATGTTAAATTGGATTACGACAGAAGGAAGAGCTAATCAGTTAATGGAATTGTTGTTTTCAATATATTGTTTCTTTCTTGTTTTTGCTGACTTTAAGCCGCAGGTCACGTAACGGGCACTCATCGATATCCGCGCTTCTATGGGTTCCTCACAACGTGCGTGAGTTCCAGCATCGATTCTTCCCCTCGTCCGGAAACTTGTCAACTTTAATTGGTAAGAGTTAAGCAATTGCAATCGCAATCGCAACTCGTCAATCGGCAAACGTAGAGTACAAATCACGCGAGCGTGAAATGTCGATAAGTGAGTTCTGTGGACCGATTGCATCCTTGCTCGTAGCAACTGCAGGGTTCCCTCCTCCAGACTGGCCTTCACCTGGAACACTTTTGTCGTGCTGGGATTGCCTTTCGATTGCTTCTCTCTATGCATCTTTGGGGCTCATTCAACTGTCACATCTTGAGCGGAATCGAAGACATCTGCCCAATACCTGGTGCTTGTATTCCCAATGCTCCCACGCCTGTTCATTTGCGGTCTCATCGCTCTCTTCACGTGTTCCTAATTTCACTCCATTAATTTTGCAATTTCGACTCGCCGTTTTGTAATTGTTGTTTGCCATTTTTGCGGTTTCCACTACACACAAACAGACACACAACCACACACAGGCCCCTATTTGTTTTCAATCAATTGAATTGAAAGTGAAAACATGAAAGTGTGAGCTAAAATTGATTTGCAGGCAAACCACATTTGATTAGGCCATTCAGCATGATTAGCTCTAATAAGGCTCGATGCAAATGTGTCTCTAAAAGCTTTATGCAATTCCAGACACCCCTCAGTTGACTGTCTCAGCTGCGTGTTTAGACTGCCCGCACAGTTTGACAAAATTGTTACTAATTTCTAGTTCACAGAAATGCGTTTAGGCTTCAGTTCGAAGCTCTCCGAATGACGCATTACCTAGACGGTATTTTATACACTATCCAATGAGCAGTATAATAAATTCTCGTGTATTTTCCTAATGTTATAGTTTACATTATTACGCAAATTATTACCTGAGGGTTTCTATTTTAATAATAATTTAATCATTATTTTATTCATAATTGATTAACGTTAGTCGCATAATTTCTATTTATTTCAAATCGTTTGTTTCTATTATTAATTTTTAATTAGTAGTTTTTTAAAGTGCGCCATAATTTATTTTGATTGCATGTATTCTAGCTCCTTTAAATCGTTTAATTTATAAAAAAGTTACTTTAAGTATTTCATTTCAATAATTAAGAGAAATAATAACATTTAAATCGTATGGAGAAATAATTAAAAAAAAGGACTCAAAGTAAATAAATTGTTTCTGATATTATTTGTAAATCGACTAATATTTATTTTATTGACAAGCTCTCGTTTTTCTTAACACAATACGTCTCGAAATTATGTTGGAAAGAGTATAAAAATTGCGTTGACTCCATAAAAAATAAATTTTTTTTATGGTTCCCATAAGATGAGCGTCGACGTCTGGGCGCCAGAACAAGTGGTACTTGTTATGATTAACCCTTTGATGGCAGCACAAATAATTATAATTTAATGCACAGCAGCTGCCCCTACGCTCTTTATTTTCATATTTATTTTTTCTCGAGTTGCGACAAATTTTTCAGCTTGCTTTATATTTTTTGTGAACTTTATTGTCCATTAACATTGATTGGCCGTCATTAAATGTAGCACATTGTTTTTATTTTTCGGCAGATACATTATTAATATTTTTCGATAATATAGTGAAGTGGACTTTGTATATGTTTTAATTATGCCGCTTTTGATGTTGCTTTTGTTTTACATTTTATTGGTGGACCAACAAAAAATAATGATGCCAAACGATTTATAATTTATTTCAATTTAATTGTATTAATTGTTTTTTGTCGGTGTATCAAATATAATATATTTATGTATTTGCGGTTTTCATTACGTAATTAGTCGAACTGCAAATTATAACGAACACTAATTGGTGGTCTCACAAATTGAGGTTTGTGGAGCACAACATCGGTAAAGACAACTAACTGAATCTCAATCATTTGCAGGGATCGAACGAGGTTTTTATAGCGTTTGTAAGTGCATATAAAGGGTTTTAAAAGAAACTTATCAGAGAATAGGACAACAGTTCTTTTTAAAATCATTTGGCATTTAATTATAATTTTAGTTGCTAAATTTAAATGTGGAACAAAACGTTTTTCTTAATATTGTTAGTGGATTGTTGTGAAAATTCTTCAAAGTTTGTACCATGGAAAAATTCGATCTTATCACCATACATAATTTAGGTTCTTGTGAAACTAATCTAGGAACTTATATAATTTGTTAACCTAACAAGTTTTATGTAGCTCGTGACATTCATATTTATATCACAATGAGAACGGCAGCATTGACAAGTATAATTTTAAATGTTTTAAAAAAATTCTTAACTATAAATAACTTTTTAAATTTTTTAGTTATTTACATGATTGTGCTTCACCTGGGACTCGTTAAATCGGAGAAAAAATGGTACGACTTTTTTTCTAATATACCGCTGCCTGTCATAGGTCCAGTAGTTTAATACTATAGTGACCCAATAAAATGTTTGAATAACGATCTTTGTGCATTGAATACTTATGAATTGTAAACGCTCTTGTAAAGTATGGATGGTGGGATCTTTCAAGCTTCATTGTAATGCGACAAATAATCTCACTATAGAAACTTTCAGAGCTGTTGACATTTTTTTATAACTAGATTGATTGCAGATTAACAGATTTCTATATCATTATTTGTCGAATCGTGTTTCTGTCTACACCTTTTTAGACGGGGAATCGTTGATTTTGCTACTGTTTTCAGAACTAATATTGTTCTTTACAAAAAAAAAAAAACAATTTTATAGACGGGGAATCGTTGATTTTGTTACTGTTTTCAGAATTAATATTATTCTTTGCAAAAAAAAAAAAAAAACAATTATATAGGTTCTATCGAGCTTGGATTCCCATAGAGCTTTTTGGAGTAATCGGCCACAAAGTCAACTTTTTTTGTTTGAAAGTATCAATGACTCTTCATATTTAAATTGAGTCATTACGCTTTGCCAATTTGTCAGTCATTCAGATACTCACAATGTGTTAACATGCAAATTGACAAGAAACATAAATGTATCTTATTGATGGCAAATGTAAAGATCGGCCGACAATCGAAGAAGACAAAAACTAAATCGTCTTTTGTACGCTTAGCGTGTTTAAATCAACTCTGTAATGATGCCTGCGAACGGATGAGCGGATGATACATGCATATACAGACACAGACCCAGACACAGATACAGATACAGATACAAACCAGACCCAGACCCAGACGCAGTCTCAAACCCATCAACATGGCGGGCCATTGATCAATGAAGTTTGTGGTGTGGTTTTATGTGGTCTATGCCGTTCCCGTCATCAACATTGTCTTGTGGTTGTTGTCTTCAGCTTTGTTTTGTTTTGTCTTTTTTTTGTCATCGTCAACCTTCCTTAACTTCATTGATAAAACTTGTTGTAGCTGTCGCTTCCTCTTTGTAAGTGATTTTTTCAGTCTCTTTGACTTGTTTTACATTTTAAAAAAAAAAACAAATCCGGTCGGTCGGTTTGTCGGTCGATGTGGATACGTGGTATCATGTGACTGCCATGCCCCAGTAAAGAGATTCGGGTAGTAGCTAGATATCGATCATGTTGGGCGCCCCTTCATTATCTCTCTTTGTAATTGTAACGAGAAATACGTCTCACAAAAATTTGGGCATGCTTTATGCTTTTATAATTTCTTGACAGCAACTAACTATGCGGATATGAAAACTAGACTGAATTTTGAAGGCATCACAGATAATCAAATTCAACTTTACTAATAAAATAGTGTGTGGATATGTGCATGCTCAAAATGTGCTTCTTCCGAATAAAAATAAATTTAAAAAAAATTAATAAATTTCGGGATTATTATAATTTTATGATTAAAATGCACCAAGTTGACCTTATAAACTCTCTTCTTTTACGATAAGTTTTGTCTTTCCAATGCAATTTAGAATTTGCCCATGCTGATTGAAATATAGAAATAAATCATATATTTTTATAGTTTAAACATTAAAGAAGCACAATGTAATACTTAGTAAAGTAATACTTATGTTATGTAGATACTTTTGTATCTTTTATGCCTTCTACATGATTAATTTGACGAGGTCTCAGCTGTCATATCTTGTACCATATCATCGAGGGAGCCTACATATGCATTGGACTCGAATGGAGCTGGAGATTTAGCCGATGGATCTGGAATGGCCGAAAGCTCAACGAAACTGGAGGGGAGTGGGGGCATGATAGCTGGAATCCTGGCTGCTGCTTCCTCATTGTCCAAGGCCTCTGCACTTATCATTTCCCCCACAGTCACATTGGAAGTTGCTTCCTCATTGTCAAAAGGCGCGCCATTTAATATTTTACCTACAGTTCCATTGGGAGCTGCTTGCAATTCAGAAAATGCCTCCGTTTTTGGTTTCGATTTCGGGCCTGGTTCTGGAACGGCGTCTGATGCCGAAATTGGTAACGTGGTGCCGTAGACGCTGTGCAGCAATGCAACTGCCGCCACTATGAGAATGACGGAGACTATTTTTAGTTTATTTAACGTTGAATTGTGCAAGTTTTCTACTTTACCACATGCAAATAGAATTGCCGAAATAAGTTTCATATTCCTCTGACTGACCTGACTGCCCTTTCTATGTCTGCTTTTATACCACTTGGGCAACTTGGCCCCAACGATGTGGCAAGAATCAATTAATTTTTATTGATGTCCATAATTATGATAAGGTAATATTAATAGCCTCTTCAAAGTACATTTGGTTATGGCAATTTCAATGAGAACGATATCAAATATTGCTCAAACGCAGTAGCAATGGTTGAAATGTGGAAGATGCAATAGATTTTTTTTAAAGAAACTTTCATTAGGTTCAAACTTTTAGCTCAACCACTACTTATTAGAGAGAATACTCAAAATTTGGTAACTTTTGGTAACTAAAAACTAATCTTTTATATGCCCAATAGAGTGCATCGATTCTTTTTACAAAAAATGGTAACCCATTTTCGTAATCTGTGGTCAATTCTAAGATGTTTCACCAAGAAACCATAGTTCTAAAATGAATTCCTGGTCCGCGCTTTTTGAGTTGAAAAATTCATTTTTTTTTTAATTTATATCTTGATTGATTATGGTCCGATTCTGCCAAACTTGGTGTCAATACTCTTGTTAGGACCAGGACTTTTAAAATTCCACAAAACCAAAGGACGAAATGTACTTTAAACATAATTTTCATCCTTGGAACGACGATTTCGCGGTTCGTCTCTATTAAATTAGTCAGAACTAACGCTATTTTTTGGCAAAAAAATTTTTTTTTCCCTGAACCTGTATTTTTTATTAACAGAAAATGTAACACATATTTTATTAAAATTGTGTTAAAATTGTATTAAAATATGTTTTACATTTTCTTTTAAAAAAAATTACAGGTTCAAGAGAAAAAATTATTTGATGTGCCAAAAAATAGCTTTAATTCTCACTACATAATTTATTAGGATAGAGACTAACCGCAAAATCGTCGTTTCAAGGATGAAAATTATGTTTAAAGGACATTTCGTCCTTTGGTTTTGTGGAGTTTTAAAAGTCCTGGTCCTTACAAGAGTATTGACACCAAGTTTGTAAGGATCAGTCCATAAACACCCAAAATATAAATGTTCGAAAAAATGAATTTTTCAACTCAAAAAGCGCGGACCAGGAATTCATTTTAGAACTATGGTTTCTTGGTGAAAACATCTTAGAATTGACCATAGATTATGACAATTGGTTACCATTTTTTCACTTTTTCGAGCCCATACAAATCGATGCGCTCTAATGCCCAAGATAACCAATCTTGCATAAATATACCACTTAGCAACTGTATAAATGGTCAATCGAAATATTGGATACTGGTGTTTTACCTTTATTTATTTTGTTTTCGAATAAGTCATTTAAAAATTAGTTAAAAATAAATTTCACCAAGTGAAAAGAAAAGTCAAGTTTGATCAAAATTATTCTTAAGCTTGCTTTATTTTTTACCATCGGTATAAATTGATGAAAGACATATTTTCACACATTTTAAATATTCCCAGAAATCTTATAGGCATGACTATGGGTTGTATTCTCATGCATCCATGGAGGCTTAGTTTGATTCACAGGTGAGGCCAATGCCGCAGTTCCATCGAAAGACAGTTTGCTCAGAAAGGCAACTATAAGAAGCATGATATATTTCAACTATTATAGATCTTAAAAGTGGTCTCAGCTGTACTTACCGAAACACGCAACGATCAACAATATAAACTTCATATTTCAACAGTATAAAAGCATCAAATGCTCTTTACATGTTCTCGTCAGACTTTATATAACATTTTAATAGCATTTTTATGGAAAGTTGATGCTATAAAATCGATTGAAACACTTCTCGTTTTGGTGATAAATTTTTATCGCGAAACTTTTATTGAGCTCGTCATTTTAAGTGCCTTGCAATGCTGTCCATGTTAAATGCCTTGTTTATAAATTCCGTTTTAGAGAAACATCTTGAATTAATACGTATACTATCGTAAACACATAAATATTAATAAAAATAAGTTAAATGATTTTATGTCATATATTTATTATATAATGGTATTATTATGCATATGTAAATATGAGGAAAATATTTAACTTATTAGCTCTTTCACGCCTATTCTTCTGAGACTTGGGTAGTTTCTTCACTTAGAATATTAGGATGTTGGTAAGTCTCATATTCAGAACCAGGGAGATCAGATTCCACTGTAGATTTAAGAGTCATTTTAAAATGATTATAGTCACCAGATCTTTGATAAAAATAAGACTCACCGACTGCTGATGGGTTAACTGGAGGTTGAGCATAAAAGAAAGGTGGAATTCCAAAATTGGTATCAATATAGGGCTGCAAATTACCAAGGCTTTCTTGAGGATTTTCATCCGCCAATGAACTGTCCATTTGTATTTGATTCTGGCAATCAATACAAATGTTTCCCCCGTTGGAGCCACGAATATTCACCGATATATTCTTGGGACCATGTCCATCGTCACCTTCATTAAATATCTGAACGCCGCCATGGATCTCATCAAATAGCATCCACGCAACTAATTTTGGGATTTTAAACTATTAATGGCTTCCTTGATTTTTTTTAGTTTTACCTACAGCTCACTAAGAACAGGAAAATTCTCACTTTAACCATACTGCAAGCGTCTTTTGGATGAACTGAAGATTGTCGAGCATCTACAAGGCTTTTTGTGTTGGACTCAGATCGGACCGAGAAACAGTATTCGTTACGGATAGTTGAATAACTTGTTATGCATTTAAAGTCCGCTTGATACGGGATCATCTTATATAAGTTTTTGATATGCTTTCGTAAGAATATTAATGCAATTAATTAATCCATACCATATTAATACTGTATTTAAATTTAATACAGTTGACCTTCCGTAACCCAGACAATTTATTTGGTTGCGGTCGATTGAGTAACTTATTATTGAAATGGTCCAGACTTAACGTATTTACTTATGGGACACTCTTTTGGAGTTGGATTTATCTTAGCATTTACAATTTAGGGTTATTAGCTCTCGATTACATGAACCTTTCGAGTGTGGCATTTAAAAAACTCCCATTCCTGCCACAAATTTTAATATACGTACATACTCAGCTTCAAAAATGTTCATTTATTTATATTAGTTTTTATGTAACATTTGTTTTTCTTTTTTAACAGATTAGGTTTTCTGGTACCTAATATGGTACATAATGTGGTATTGTCTAATCTAAATAGAATACATTATGTGTGGTCCGGTAGCTCACTGGCTAGAGCTGCCGACCTTTCACATATTTAGAACTTCCAGTTAGAAAAAACTGGGTTCGATTTCGTCAATTGTACTCAAGCTTGTGTTTTTAAGTTCTTTGGAATGAAACTTAATAATATATCTCGAACAATTTTCAATATTTTTGTTGGAATTTTTGGCTCCAGATAAAGGGGTTAGATGGGTTTCACGTTTTTTCAAAATCGATTTATCATCTTACTAAAATCTATAACATCTCTTGAATATTGTCCCGAAATTTCGAAAATGTCGATCCGAGTAATAGTTTTGGAGATACAGCCTGAAGAAGTTGCGCGCTCCAGGGCAGCAGGCTCAGCACTCAAAACTTTAAATGTGTTTTCCTCAAAACTGTGTTTTCCAAGTCGGTAAATTAATGAAATTATAGACAGGACTTCGAAATACAAGAACTTGAACGAAGGATTTTGTTCTTTTTCAATTACAACTATTTAAAAAAATAAAAACGCCACGAAATTTTAGCCACATTTTTGATTTTTTCATAAAAATCTCTGCCAAAAATCCAATTTTAATTTTTTATTTTTTTTTCGTTTAATTTCTAGTTTAAGGTCTGAACCTATCACGTTATTTTTTTCACTTTGAATGATCCTGCTAGGAATTATGCTGTCAACGCGGACGCACCTTTTTCCTAAGGGCTCGCCATAAATAACACAGTGGCACAGTTTTCAATATTTTTCCCCAATTATTTCCGTAATCCCTTGATTAAATTAAGACAATTAAGAGTTTGAACTAAATATTTTATTTTATATATATTTTTTTTTTTTTAAATAGTCCGATTTTCCCGGACTAAACCCATGTAACCCCTTAAGGATGCAAATACGCAGTGAACATCGTACGAATTTTCGATAAATTAACTAGGAGATTTTTAATTACCACATATGCACATTGATCGATTCTGTCAATCTGGCAAGCAATAGTTAATAGCATGCGAGCTATGTAATTGCGTTATAATTTTTGTTGGATATATTTATAAATTTGTAATTTATTAAAGCCAATGTTGCTTTTAGAATTTTACATTAAATACATATCTGTCCCTTGAATTAAGATTTTTTGAATTCAACTTTTTTATGCCGCAGATTTTCATTGCGCGTGTTTTTCAAGATTGACATTGTGCCTATAAATCAGAATAAATTAAAGGTTAGCAGAGAGTAGCAGATCATTGTGGCCCTGGACGATGCACAAAGGACCATTATTACAAACACATAAAGATTTAAGCCGAATATCACAAGTTTTATTCCACAAAAGTCTCTCTCTACATAAATTTACCATTAATAAATACATGGACAAAACACACGAATAATTTTTTTTTTTAAATTCATATCAACTTCGTTCAAGTTTAACAATTATTTGAATAGTTAAATATATGAGAACATAAACATTAAAAAGGCGCGAAAATGAATTCAGGCATGGGCAGAAAACTATCGTACGTTTTGCACGCTCACGACTGCTTGACTAGCAATAGGAAAAATATTTGAACACTGGAATAAATATTGGAGGGGTATTAGTTGCAAGAAACTAATTAAAATCAGCAATACACAAAATTAATATTTTTAAAATCCCGTACTTAAGTATGTATATTAAGTAGATTTTTGGTTTAATTCAAATTTTTAACAATTCTTCAAACACGGCTATAGCGACGCCATTTTTTTTATTATTAAATAAAATGTGTTTGTATTATTGAATATATGCTTAATGTCATACCCAACTATTGTAAGTTTATTCACATCCCTTCCAGGGGAAAAACATTCGCAAAAAAGCGCACGGATATTACGAGGAACAGTGTTGTTACCCCTTAATAAAACATCATAGATAATCGACTTTAAAAATTAATTAAAATAAAAACAAGCACTGTCTTCATTTTCAAGCATTTATTATATTTCCAAAATGCAATATCTACGGACAATCGTCAATGCACCCAAGTAACATTGGAGCTAGAGTCGTAGCTTCAGTAGTAGTAGTTGTTGTTGTTGTTGTTGTTGCTGTTGTTGTTGTTGTTGTAGCTGAAGTTGTGGTTGGAGTTGTGGTTGGAGTCGATCCTGGAGTGAAATAAAGTGGAATTATAGTTGGGGTTGATCAATGGCTAGAGTTAGACTCACCCATTGTACTTAAAGTCGGCAATTGTGGTTGTTGTATAAAAAGAATAGATTGAAAACGGGAATTTGGATCCAGGTAACGCTGCCAATCGCCATGGTTCGGTAGATCATATTCATTCTCTAGTTCAGTCCCCAATTGTATTTGATTCTGACAATCAATACAGATATTTCCCCCGTTGTCGCCATCAATATTCACTGATATGTTTTGGGGATCAACTCCACCTCGATTATATATCTGAACGCTTCCAAGGCCTTCATCAAAAAGAGCCCAAGTAACTAGGTAAGGAGTTATGGAATTATTAATAGGTGCTTCTCTTTTTCTCTAAGTTATACTTACAGCACAATACGAACACGAAAGTTTTAACATTAACCATATTGCAATTCCAGATGAAATAAATATTGCTAAGCCTGTACAAGGCTTTTTGTGTTGGACTCAGATCGGACCGAGAAACAGTATTCGTTACGGATAGTTGGATAACTTGTTACGCATGTAAAGTCCGCTTGATACGTGATCATATAAGTTTTCGATATGCTTGCATAAGACATAATATTAATATTTGTTTAATTATATTATATATGTAAATATTTATATATTGTATACATATATATATTAAATTTGTACATCTGACCTTATGCCAAACAGAGTATTTTAGTTCGTTGCAGTCGGTTAGACCTTATCTCTTTAAGGGTAATTTCGAATCCTAACTGGGGTCGACATTCGTTTCAAAGTCTAAATTTGTTAATGTGTTGGTTCCATAGAAAGCCAAATAACAATTGAAATATTTATTTTAAGTTATTACGCTTAGTATTTTAATTTACAGCAAAGTAGAACTTAAGTTAGCATGACTCTTAAAATTTAGTTATTGTTTGGGTATTAGGTAATAAGTTTGAAGCTTATGAATCGTAATTTAAATCTGACAAGTGTCGTTTTCGTTTAAGAAATATTTTAATCTGTTGACGGCACTTGATACAAATAGAACCCGTATTGCTCCCCGAAATATTTATAAAAATATTCCTCGGTTTTTCACCACCTTCCAGTCGGATTATTTGCAGGCTGCTATAGGTCAGATCAAATATCAACCATAGACCTAATTTATAAATGATAGTTTAAAAAAAACCTTTCTTTATTATTTTCTTTATACTTACAAAGCCCTAAAAATAAAATATTCTTAGCTAGTACCATTCTTCTCATGGTTTGAAAGCGAACTAAGGCTCAGAACTTATATTTTGAATTAAACCAAAAAATTCGTAATTAGCTTTTATTTTGAAAATAAGTCATGCATGTTAGGTATGGTTGAGGTAAATTTTGTTAGATGTGCTTTTCATAGCTTTTAAATGTCAAGGACGGTTGACACTATAATATATCTGAAGGTAGAATCTTGAGCGTGACAAAGCTGTAATGCAAATTTTGTTGCTCATAATGTTGAAAGGGACAAAATATAAATAGAAATTGAAATACATTAGCTTGCGTTCCCTCTGCGTACTCAGCTAAAACAAGGGGCTCCACCCCCTGCTCGCTTTGCTCGCCTACCGCCGGCGCGCGGCTACAGTCAATTGTACTCGACTGTAGGATACTCCGTGCCCGGGCACTTCGATATCCGAACACGTATTTTATGCTCTTATACAATACATTTTCGACTATTTGTTTCTATGGCAGCTACACTATAGTACGTATAGTATTCCGACTACAACCATAAATCTTCCCCATTGTTTATTCTGTCGAATTGGTTTTCCGAATTAGAGCATGATTTTCGACTGTATATTCGTACGGCAGCTACATATGTGATAGATAGACATGATCTGATTTGAAGACTCAAGCTTTATAGTTTCTGAGAATGTCGCGTTCAAACACACGGACGGAAGTATGAGCGGACAGACAGTCAGATGGACATGACTAAATCGACTCGGCTACTGATACTAAAAGAAAAACATATTCTTAATAACTTCTAGGAATTTTATTGAATTTTCTTTTCGTAACATCTATTACAAAGGTCTCTAGGGACAGTCTTCAATACAGCCATAAATAAATGGTGCACGAGTTGTAGTTTGATGTGTAGTGTAAAGAGGATAAGGATAAGGATAGACTCGAATAGTTTCTGGTGTTGAAGTTGGAGTTGGAGTTGTAGTAGTAGCAGAAGTAGTTGTAGTAGTAGGTGGTGGTGTTGTAGTAGTTGTAGTTGTAGAAGTAGGTGGTGGAATTGTAGTAGTTGTAGTTGTTGTTGTAGTTGTAGTTGTAGTTGTAGTAGTAGTAGAAGTAGGTGGTGGTGTGGGACTTATAATAAGCGGAGCTGGAGTTGAACTGAAGTTCCATTCGAAGTCGAAAGACGGAATATCAACGCCATCTTCACAGGGATTCTCCTCAGGCTCGGTCTTCGTAACTTCCGGAAAGTTCAGAATTTGCACAATCTTCATCAAAATGTTTATTTGCGGTGAGCTCGGAATTGGATGAGTCTCCTGCTCTTCCGGAAAGCTCGGAATTTGTTGATTCGGGTGCTTCCAGTCCAGAACTTGCAAAATAGTCATCAGCAGGTTTGCATACTTCTGATAATTTTCCGGCGAGCTCGGAGTTGGCTGGTTGTCTTCCGGCGAGCTCGGAATTTGTTCATTTGGGTGCTTCCAGCCCAGAATTTCCAGAATAGGCATCAGCGGTTTTAGATAGCTCTGATCATTTTTCTTATTATCTGAAATATTAGGCGCTTCGATCATAATTAAATGATTCGAGTTTCCAAGAAGAGGCTCGTTTTCTTGGCATAGGTTGCATTCATTCTGCTGTTCATACCGCTGCCATTCAGCATCCTTTGGCGCCTGATTCGGGAAGGAAACCTCATTCTCAGGTCGATAATGATTTATTTGCTTGCCGAGCACAATATTATAGACATCACTATAGGCAAGTCTCGAAGAAATCACCATCCAAATGCCTAGTTTTATAAGATATTGAATATTTAAATAGTTTTTATTGAGATTTTCTCTACTCACAGCACGCATAGAATAGAGTTCTGTCCATGGTAACCATAGTGACACTCTTTTGTCTACTAAAAGTAGTCGTTCCAAATCACTCGAGTTTTATGACTCGTCCTGATTAGTGTATGTCAAATATATTAGTTGCAGTCGATTAAGTTAAGAAATTGATTTTTTATGGTTCAGATTATATCAGTTGTTCCAGCTATTGTTAATTTAATTTTAGAAAAATATTTGTTTTTGTAACTATTTCGTTTCGGATAATTAAAATTAGCTAGTCTTATCTGGAAAATCTTGCCTTTTAATAAAATTGTTTCCGGAAAACATAACGGCCATTAAGTGAAGTTGACTTTCCATTTTTTTAATGGAAGACTTCCTTATGTCTGACTCCAAGCATTAGAGCACGTATTGCTTTGCATCTTTTTAAACCTATAGAAGAATCCAGCGGATGATTTCGATATTAATGTATAAATTCTCTTTCTAAAACACAAATTGCATTTTACCAGGACGGAGAGAGAGA
>JBAMBJ010003899.1:0-16950 GCA_037043495.1 Drosophila recens
GTTTAAAATACAAAATTAAAAAAAATTAAATTAAATAATAATAAATATTTAACTAAAATTCGTTTCCATTTGCTTTGCTTGCAGTGTTAAGGAGACGAGTGCTAAATAAATTACCAAGGATCAAATCAAAAGATGCTGATTGAGTGCATTTCGCATGACAACATTCCTTGCAACCAAAACAACCCAACAAAGAGAAGAAACAGAAGAACAGAGTGACGGGGGAGAAACACTCTCTTGACTGCCAGACAAAAGCTCAGCGTTACAAAACACAACGAGTTAGCTAAAAAGGAACAAGACGAAGGAGAAGAAGAAAGAAGAGAGAGTAGAGAAGTTGGCAAATGAACTACAATCCAGAGAATCAAGCCGCAGCAGCAGCAGCTGTTAATCATCGATATCAACAGGAGCAACATCATCATCATCAACAACTTAATCAACAACAACACATTATTCCACTGCCCAACAGTTACTCCTCCGGGATTGGCGGCTCAGGGGGAGGAGGTGAAGTGGGAATTGGAATTGGCGGCAGTTCACCCAAAAACATGGAATGGACTAATGACGATGCATTGGAGCTTATCGAACAGTATCGCTGCCATACGGAGCTATGGAATCGTGCCGATCCCAAGTACAAGGATAAATTGTGTCGCTTTCGGGCATGGTCGGAAATTGCCGATCGCTTTGGTTGCTCCAAGGCGGAGGTGGAGCGCAAAATGAATGTCCTGCTCACACAGTATCGACGCGAGAAGCACAAAATGTTTGTAAAAATCTATCAGGGCATTCAGCCCAATCCGTCCAAGTGGTATGCCTTCAAGCGTTTCGATTTCATGGAGGCGGGCGGTGGCAGTCTCAGTGGCTTAGCCACAGGTGGCAACCCTGCCGGCAGTGGCAACGCCTCAGCAGCTGCGGCGGCGGCGGCGCATAACGGTCTTAAATGGCCTGGCCGCTGCTGCCGTTGCCGCCGCCGCGTACGAGAGCAGCACAATTGCAGCGGCAGCGAATGGCGGCGCCACCGGACCGATTGGTGGCCACTGCGGCGGTGCTGCCACCTTGACGACAACCGGAGCCACAACGCCCGCATCGCAGCACCGACGCATCAAGACCAAAGAGCTCAAATATTTTGGAGCGGTGAGTAATCGGGGCAGAAAATAAACCGTATGCGTAATCAGTTTGTAGCCAAGAGCTAAAAAGAGACAGCGACAAAAAAGCACAAACAACTTGACAAACAACACACAAAACAAAACAGAAATAAGAGAGAACTAAAGTTGACTTTCTCACGTCGAAGATTTGATACCCTTGCCAAGAAATGCTATTCAGATTTTCAAGTGATTTTCACACTGATAATGCGATTTAATACACATAATATGCCATAAAAACTTCTGTTGTGCTTCTAATTTTAAATAGACTGCAATTATTTTTTTGCTCATTTGAAAAGAAATGTCAATTATTTTCCAGAATATACGACTTTTTGGTGTAGAAATAGGGAAAAAAAATCTGTTGTAGACAATTTAATACCCGAAAATATATTTATTTTTTAAATGTTTACTTTAAAACTAATGCAGATTTTTACCAATTTTGGCAAATGAAATTCCATGTTTTGGGAAATAACAAGCATCAAAGCTTAGCAATCTGGTTGACTGCAAATTAATTTGAAAAAAAAACATAAATAAACGAAAATTTCAAAAATTAAAAAAAAATATTTATTTTTTTTTTTTAAATTGATTAGAAATAAGGGAATTTTACCACTAATATGGGCTAATCACGTATATTTTTATATTAAAACTAAAACAGAAAAAAGAGAGAACTAAAGTTGACTTACTCACGTCGAAAATTTGATACCCTTGCCAAGAAGTTTTTTCAATTTTCAAGTGATTTTCACGCTGACTAAACTATAAAAACTTAATTTTTTTTTTTCCTTATTTGAAAGGAAATGTCTACTATTTTTTTTTTAGAAAACACGACTCTTTGGGGTAGAAATAGGGGAAAAAAATATGTTGTATGTTAGTAGACAATTTAATTCCCAGAATATTTTTTTAAATATTAACATTAAAAGTAATGCAGATTTTTAGCAATTTTGGCAAATGAAATCCCAAGTTTTGGGAAATAACAAGCATCAAAGTTTAGCAAACTTTCGAAGATTTGATACCCTTACAATGATACCCTTTCTATGACAGCTTTATGATTTAATAGGACGATTAAAACAAAATTTGGTCGGAAAGTGTTAAGATATCCTCCAGAAACAATACAAATTTTCATACCAGATGTAAGATATAAGCGGTATACAGTAATTAAATTTAAAAAAATTGTCTTTGATGAAATAATTCCAAATGCCTCTTTCATTGGTCAAAAAAACAAAAAAGTTGTTTATACTAAAGGTTGAATTTCGACGGATTGTTCCTAAGAAAGCTATTTGATATAGTAGGTAGCTTTTTTTTTTTTTTGCTAATATATCTCCAGAAAAAAAACAAAATTTCATGCCATACTCTAATTTTCACCCAAGAAATAGTGTCTTTCATGTGTTAGACAGTTCAAAATGCATATTCCGAAAAATTGATTGAGATAATTCAAAAACAAAAAAGTTTTTCATACAAAAAGTAGATTTTTCGACGGATTGTTCCTTAAGACAGCATTATGATAGTGTGGTTCGATTTTAGCCAATATTTTTCAGGTTGTATAAGACAATAGAAAATATCCAATGTGCGAGTTTGGTTAAGTTATCTGCAGAAACAACTAAAATTTTCATACTATACCATAAACGTTATTTTCTGTGGCAAATATATTATATAGTAGTTCGATTTAAGCAAAAATGTGCTTTTGATGAGTAAGACAATTTCAAAAACAAATTTTGTAAAATTTGTTGAAATAACTAAAAAAACAAAAGAATAGTTTTTCAGTCTTAATGTGGATTTTCGGACTATAGCTGCTAGGCTAGCTATCTTTATAATAGAGCAATTCGATCCGATGGATTCCGGTAAAAAGACGCAAAAGGCAAGACTTCTGTTTAATTAAAATAATCAATAGAAATGGACAGACTACTCGCTATATACGTGCTTTATGGTAATCATCCTGTCAAGTCTCCTTTAAAAAATTACAGATTTTGTGTCTAAATTATAATACCCTGTGCAAGTGTATTAAAAACAACACGTGTGTGATGGCCGACTAGCGAAATACCCTCTTTAACCCTTAATAACACGATGCACATTCAAATTAACTCTCTCAAACATAAATTTCTATGCATGATTGTGCTCACAGTGACTCATAGCATTTTTCAAGCGGCAGCACCTGTTAAAAATTTTGATTTCTCATTCTGATAAGATAACATTGAAATTTATGTATTTGCAATCTGTTCAATAAATTTGAAATATTTAAAAAAAAAGGTAAAATGGCAAATAGTAAATTTGATAAACTCTTGTTTGATGAGAAATAAGTTTAATTTTTGTGTAATAAGCACAGAAAAGATACAATCAGAAATGCAGATAAAATGCACTGCTTGCCGTCTATGCATCTGTGCCATCAAGCAGTTCAAGTATCTGCTGGATTAATAAATCCACTAATGTTTTTTACAATATTTCTTTGAACTCAGTCAATAAAAATAATGTTTTAGAAATTATATTGAAACTTAAATTATTATTATTATATTATATATGATAAAAACTTACATATCAAAGTATGCAAAAAATAAAAGATACAAAAGTATCTTATTAGAAATGCACTGCTTGCAGTTCATAGAAATGCGCAAGCAAGCAGTTTATCTGCTAGCGCAATGTTTATAGAAATTGTTAATAACATTTCATCAACTTAATAGCTAATTGGAAAAATGCTTGAGGTCCGTAGATTATACAGCATTTTGATAAGTGCGTTCTGTGAATGTCATGCACAGTGGGAATAAATGCGCATATTTAAACAGTCGCATGACGTTGAAACACTTGTTAATGCCAGACAGCATAGCCCATTAAAAAAAGGGGTTTTTTCATATATATATGTATATAAATATATTAAAACGCTTACTAAGCACACGATTTCCCAGAAATTGACAGGTGTTAAATCCTATCAATCAGAAGTTCTTGGATTATGCATACAACATTTCGCAAACATGTGCATTTAAGAGAATCAAACCACCCCCATTGGGTTGTCTAAAGTTAACTGTGTGCTTTGAGTTGAGAGAGCGCCAATTGAGAGAGAGAGCGTGAGCGAGCGAACTTTTCTCTCCATGCGCCATGTGCGCAAATGACTTGCTGTTTTTGTTACCGATAGTGCGAGTGAAACACACACACTCATTTGCCATCTCTGTCGCTCGCATAAGCAAAGTCTCGATTCGATTGTCTGTTGTTTTTGTTTTTGACGATCAAAACAGAATTAAAATTTTACGCATAAATTTTTCTAAGAATTTGCCGTTGTGTGCGTGAGGCATTGGCCTGAGTTTACTTGAGAATCTGTGCATGTGTGTGTAAGAGACCTATGTAAATATGTGTGTGCATGTGTGAGAGAGTTGTTTTCATGTATTTGCTTTGTCGCGCCAGACAAGCAAGAAAGCTTCGGTTGTTGGTGCAGTGCAGGGCATGTGTTTGTGTGTGGGAGAGTGAGAGAGAGTGTACTGTCTGATATTTTGTCGCCGTTTGTTGTTCGCTCTGTTTTTGTGTGTGATGAAATGTTTGTTTTGCACGGCGAAATGCGCGTAGCACTTGCCAGCGTTGTTTTTGTAATGTTTAGTATTGTGGTTGCCCAGTGGCCTCCCCACACCAACTGTACGTATGTATGTGTGAATATAATCACATATGTATGTATGTGTGTGTGTGTATGGTGATTGTGATTCGTTTGGCGTTGGTTGTTTTTGTTGTTGTTTGCTTTTGTTTTTATTCGACTCTGTTTAGTTTTCACTTGTTCTGAGCTCATGTTGCCATCATTGTTGTTGTTCTTGTTGTTTGTCAGACTTATCAAAACAAATTGTTGTTGTTGTTGATGCTGTATTCATTTGCTCTTGTTTTGTTTTTAGAAAATAAATATTATAATATAACACTTCGTTATGACTGTCGCCCGTTTTGTGTGTGTGGGCGTTGGGTTGGTGGGCGTGGCAGTGGCAATGCGTACGACTTGTTTGTGCAACTTGGTCAGGTATTCTCTTGTTGTTGTTGTTGTGTGGCAACGCGAACATTTTACTATTTTTGCCCCAGCAGCGTCAAGTCGAAATTCCATTTACCTTTCTCCTTGTCTCTCTTTCTCTCTCTCCACTCACACTTTATTTGCTTGCACTTTTTACTGTTGGTTGTTTTTCTGCTTGGTCTCGTGTTTTTGTTTTTGCGTCATTATTATTTGCGTGTGCAGGCAGCGGCAGCAGCAGCAGCAGCGACGCCCACGCTCACGCCCACCACCCCTATTGTTATGTGTATGTGTATGTGTGTGTGCGTGTTTGTGTATGTGCGGTTGTATTTTTGCTCATATTTTACAATTGTTTTGCTGCGGCATTTTCTCCAAGACAGCAAACAACAACAATAAGTCTGCCTGCTGCTTGTTTTTTGTTGTTTTTTTCTGCTGGCGCTCGCGTCCCGCAATGTTGTGGTTAGGCCAGGCAGCGACGTTGACGTTGACGTTGATGTTGACGTCGCGTCGACTCTGCCGCCACACGCGTTGACTGCGTTTAATACCGTTGCCCTGCTTTGCCTTGTTGTTTCTCTCCCTCTCCCACTCCCCCATCTCCTTTCAGTTTGTTTGTGTTTATAAAATGCGTTTCCTATTGTTGTTGTACTTGGTGCAGTAGCAATTGTTGTTGTTATTATTGTAGCTGCTGTTGTTGTTGTTGTGTTTGTAATTCGCGTGGTTTTGTTTTCTCTCGCATGCGCTTTTATAAAATGCTTCCTCCCCCCCTGCGGCGAGGTGGGAACGAAAAGTGCAAGGGAAATAAGCAGCGACTGCGACAGCATTCAAAGTAGCAGCAAGCAGTGCAAACGACAGCAGCGCAGCGCAGCGACGACGCGACGCAGCAGGCAGCAGTCAGCGACTGCGAAGTCAGCGTTTGTTTTTGTTTACTCATTCATTGCAAAGTTGTTTAGCTGTGCGCGCACAGTGTTGCCAGCTTGGCTGGAAGCTCGACTTCGACGAGAGGTGGGGGGGTTGGGGTGTTGGGTGCTGAAAAGGTGCACATGGGGAGTAAAGAGTGCAAAGAAGGAGAAGAAGGAAAAGAAGCAGAGTGAGCTGTTTTGAAAGTTATGCAAGAATTTGGACTATGTTGTTATGGGTTGGGGTGTGGAAAGTTAACTGTAGCTGTGGCAACAAATCTAAGAATACAAATATGAACGTGTACAGTGGCTCACAGCTTATTTCAACCAACACAAAAAGCAACTTTACTCAAAACCTTTATACAAACCCAATCAAAAGTATTTATAGAAAACTAAAGTTATATCAACTCATAATTTGAAAATATTGAAAATTACTTGAGTTTTTGAGTTTTTGTAAAAATCAAATTTTTTAACTTTTGTCCTCTTTAAAAAAAAAGTAATGTTTTCATGCAAAAAATTCTTCAAACAATTCTAAGAGTGACTGCAAAAAAGTTTTTGTCAAAAATCACTTTGCTAGTATTTTTTTAAGATATTTTGAAAATTGCTAAGAATGACTATGTTAACCACTGTTTCATACAAAATTTTTCTGAGATCATCCCATACAAAATATCATTAAAAATACTAGCGATGAGATTTTTGAAAATTTCTTTTTGCAGTTAATATTAGAATTATTTAGAGAAACTTTTAACATCAAAACATTTTTTGCTTGAGACTGAAGAAAAAAGTTGAACAAAATAGACTTATAAAAATTCGAAATTTTGAATGGGTACCTAATGGTTTAAGGGCCGTTTTTTCAATGTATACATAAACTGTATCTAAAATATAATTTAAAATTTGACAGTAATTTAACACCTTATTTAGACATTGAAAAAACGGGCCTAAAGTAAGTTTTGTATCATTCAAACGAAGTTTTAATGACCTTTACATTGATGCCAAACTTAACATAAAGTAAGTTCAAATTACGAGTAGATTAAGCTTTAGTTTAGTCAAAATACTTTATCCGACGACTGTATATAGAGTTGTGTAAATAATAATACAGAATGAGAGATGTACTTTGTACTTTCCGTTTAGAAAACAAGCTAATTTCAAAATTGTGGTACTTCCCCAGCCCAGCTGCAAAACAAGTAAATACACTGCAGTTGAGTGTGATCGGCTACAAGCTTGATAAATGATAAAACCAACAAAGTTAATTAATAACTGTTGTCATAAAAACAATTATGACCTAGGGCAATACTGTATGAATTTTCCATTATTGAAAATTAAGGCTATGTTCATTTTATAAAATTCTATTGTAGCTAAAAATTTTTATTTTATTATTTAAACTCGAAAAGTAAAATTTTAAGTGTTCTGCACGTGTGAATTGATTCACAATTTTGGGGTCAATTAACCCTCTATGCGTCGCTGTCGTCGTTTTATCGTAAATTTTTCTTTTAAACATTTGCGTGAGCAAAACTCGCGACCGTCGTTGGATTATAAATATAATGAATGTGGGGTGAGGTTTTGGCACAGTGTGTTGTGGGACAAGAAACGGAGGAAAAGAGAAAGAAAACGATGTGGTGTGTCTTTTAGTTGTTGTTCCTGTTGTTGTGTGTGAGAGTTCTTATTCCCTGTAATCAGTGGAAATTAGTAAATAGGGTAAATACAGTTACTCAAGCAATTGCTTTGACAAATTAAAAATTGTACACCCTTGGATGTTTTTTTTTATTTTTGAAAATACAGTCGAACTTCCCTAACTCGAATCACCATTATTTACGAAAAAAGTTCTAGTTAGGGATTTATTTTTTTAAAGTATATTAACAGAAACTAAACTTCATTCATTCATAAATACATTTCAAATTGCAAATTTTTCTTGTTATTTTCAACAAAAAAGGATTCTACTTTGTTCAAGACCTGTCAATATTCTCAAAAATTGGCTTCTTCTTTTTTTTGCTGTATCCAGAAGAAGTTCCTGATTTAAATGTCTTCATAATTAATTTTCCATATGATGAAAAATCCAAGTTGAGTTTTGGTTGGCTTGAGGTCTTTTTGCTGAGATACCATATTTTTCAGCAACTTCAATTTATTTGGTCTACTTTCAAATTCCTTAACTGATAAATTTAAATATTTCCTATATAATTGTTGCCTAAATAATTGTTGATGCAATATTCTATCATATAATATTATGCTAATGTACATTGTACATCAATACTACCAAACCAGCCGGTAACAAAAGCATAAAATAGGAAAAAAAAAAAAAATGTAAACTTTATTGGGGACTTTCCCGATAAATTCGACTTACAGAAGTACGGGCCAATGTTTTTGTTCGAGTTAAGGAGATTTTCGAGTTAGGGAAGTTCGAGTTCGAGTTCAGTAAACGCTATTGCCACTCAATTTTGTTCGAGTTAGAGAAATTTCGAGTTAGGGAAGTTCGACTGAAGTTGAACCAATGGATTCTTAAAAAATGCGAATTTTGTACTTTGTCAAAATAATTACTTGGCATACTGTATGTATCTGAATTATGACATAAAATGTGAGATATTAATATCGATAATATTTTAGCGGCCACTGTTTTTCGTTTAGTCCCTATTACAGGGTATTCTGTAGTTGAGTGCTTTTGATCATAGTTGTTGTTTATTCATTGGATTGAATGATAATCAGTTTGTTTACATTTTTTACTTGCACACATGCACAAACAAAGAGAGTGAATAACATGGTATATGAATACATATGAAGAGTGAGTGAGCGCGCGATAAAGTGAGAGCAGTGCCTGCATGTGTGTATGTATGTTTGTATGTGCATGCAGGTAAACATGCATGCATACATGTGTTATTTTTATTAGCCTTACCAAAATAATAATACAGACACGCACACGCACACACACACACACACAGACATACGCTGCTTCTAAATGCGTAAACAACAGCAAAAGCAGCTGCAGCAATAGCAATAACAATAATAACAAACCATACAAACCGACAAGGCAATTTTGAAAACAGCAACGACATCAACAACAACAACAAATAGCACACACGACAGTTGTTTTTGTGAATTTGTGTGGAAAGTTCTAGGCGCCAGCGCCAACACGCCGAACAATGAACGATGAACAAACGAACGACAAACGACGAACGACGTGCAAGTCACTCGGCGTGAGAGCAAGCGAGAGTAAGAGAGAGATGAGCGATCGTTGATGATCAGTGATCACATTAGCATATTGTGTCGTACATACATGTATGTATGTATGTCCCACCAACGTGGGGTAGGTTGTTCATATTTATGGACTGCTGTTGACCAGCTCTCCATCTCTTTTGCTGCCTTATTTGTTTTGATGACATTTACACAAGTCCAATAAGAAATTTCGATGTCATATTTGTATGTATGTATATAATCACGGTTGCCACTTAAAAATATCTGATTGAGCCAAAAACAGACAAAAAATGAGCCAAATTGACTAAAAAAGAGCCAAAACTTTTTGTTTGCAGTTAATTTGATTTTTGCAGTTAATTTGATTTTTACATTTAATTAAATAAAAAATATTTCGTCAACAACAACCACTTAAGGCAATAACACATACTCACATTTTCATCTTAATTTAGTGATTATGTTATTAAATAAAAATTAATACGTACTTCAACTGAACTGATGAACTGATGAAAAAAAGAGCCAAATCGAGAGAAAAAGTGCCATTGCGCCAACAGGAAAAAAAAGAGCCAGTTTTGGCGCAAAAACGCCAATTGTGGCAACCGTGTATATAATCTTTGAACCGTTAAGTGCCGCTCTCTTCTGTGCGTGCGTTTTGCATGCTCGCTCTCCGCTCTCTCTATTTTGATATGTTGTTATGTGTGTGTGTATTTTGTTTACGATTGCTTCTCTCTCTCTCTTATTGTGACGGTATGTTGTCAGTTCTCTGCCGCTTTTCAAAGACTTACTACGTTGCTAGAATTTTTTCGACAATGTGCTTTGTGTTGTCGTCGTCGTCGCGTCGTGAAATCATAATAATAACAAAAGCATCAAATTTTGTTTTATTATGTTTTAGTTTGTAAAAATCAGCATAATGCATTACAACAACAACAAGAGCAATAGTAGCAGCAGTAGCAGAAGCGACGACTTCTCTCATCACAGAATCACAGAAGTTGGAGCATCAACAAAAACTGTACTAAATTTGTTCAAATATACATACATACATTTTTTTGCTCTTTCCCAACACCTTACCGTTTACTGTTGTTTACGCGACTCTTTAGCAGTACTTTGCGCATGCTCTGTCTACACTTTGCAATGTACATGTGTGTCAGTGCCTTTGTTTATATGTGTGTGTGATGCGTGTGATTGTGTTTGCTAATTTGTTTTGATCGTCTTCGTGTGTTTGACATTTATTCGGCATGCACACGCACACAATCATAGATGAGACAGTGTGTGTGCTCGATTTGAAAAACGTAGAAAAAAAAGTGTATTAACTGCCATTTTTGTCAAATTTGTTTATTAATTTTAAGTAGGCTTATGAATATGTATGCGCTTTATCGAACCAAAGTCAATAACAATAACAATAACAATGAGAAGCGACTGACCGGCAAAAGAATGTTAATGGGTATTCAAAGTGAAACCGAATATCGCACACGATGATTTATTTATTGCGAGAAGGTTCTGAAGAGATGTCTATGAATATACTGTTAGTCAAGTAACTGCAGCACACTACTGGCGCCAACTAGCGCTCGTGTTTATGTTTATACGCATTGGAATTTCATTGATCTAGCTACAGGGTATAGACATAGTTGAGCAATTTCTACTGTTTGAGTTCTTATTAGCAATGTATTGATAATAAGACAAATGGATTGATTTAAGTAATGCTTTTTTAAGTGATATGTAATTTATTGTTTCTTTAATTCTATGAAAAATGGAAAAATTAATGTATCTTTTCAAAACAGCAGATTAAAAACTTAGCAAGTTGATAAAGATAAATTTTTTCATGACACTAACGAATCGTAGGTTCAGATTTCACAAAGTCAAGTCCTTCTTCAAGTTGAAGATGTTAAGATATTAATCCAACATAATATTTTTACATATACTAGTATACACTGAACAAAAAAATATGTTTCTAAAATAAAAAATGTTTTCATACACTTTTTATTTTAAAAGACAAATTAAAGAGGAGAATACAAGGAAAACCATTTTAAAACCATAAATTTTATATTTTAAATCGTATTTTATAGACCAATGGAAAAATACTTCAAAAAGTCTGGAATTAATTCTCAGCTTCACGTAACTTTAAAAAGCTTTTGTCAGACGAGGTGGAATACTGTCTTCTACACTTTTCCTTCTATAGAAAAAAACTTGGACAGTATTACAAGCATCTTAAAGGATAAAAATCAGAATTATCGGCTGGAAAATCTTAACATAAATAACATTATTGCAATAGCAAATATTCTTGGACACTTCGAAAAAGCTTCAAAAAAATTAGAAGGAGAGGATTACCCAACTATACATTTAGTTATTCCACATATTTCCAATTTAAACAGGAAAATTACTTGCGACTTAAATGACACTGGCCTAGCTATTCAATTCAAATATTCTCTGACAGGGCAACTGAAATCAATAGTGGAGCCGCATATTACAGATTATCACAAAATTGCATTGTTTTTATTCCCCCCTACAAACAGATTGATTCATTAGTTCTAAAATGGAAAACTACATTATTTTATTATGGCTTAAGAGTATTTTCTTTCAAATTACTCGCCACATTTCGCAGACTTTCGCATTTTTCAAGATGAAGTCAAAAATGATTTCAATTTTTTGTCTCGTTCGCGATGCATTGTCTTCTATAAATAATTCGAAAACGACAAGTCGTCAAATCTTGTCTTTTTTAATTCCATTTTAATCATGTCATTAGTGTGTTAGACAATCCACGCTAGTGACGAAGCTCCATGCAGTGTGCAAATGATTGTCAGACTGGCTGTCTCCTTATGAAGGGTCGATATCAGAGTTCATAAAAAGAAAGACCTGTTGATACCGAACTTGAACTCTCAACATTTTTAAAATCTCTGAGAATGTAACACTCGAGTTTTAAAATCTATTCTTTCAAATATTATTAGAAGAGTCACATTTGGTAATAACTGAATAGCTATGAAATTGACTTTCTGGACCTTCTTCTTATCGCAACATAGCAAAAAAAAAAAAACAAAAAAAGCGTCATAATGCTGAGTTGATTTTATTTTTATTTGATTTTCTATTGGAATTTTTGTGTGTGTGTGTGTGGCAATCAGTGAACTTTGGACAAGCCATTAAATAATGTTATCACCTTGTTGTATTTTGCAGATGGGCCTGAACATACCCATGCTGATAGCGAGCAGCCAAACACTGGACAGCTGGAATACGGCGGGTCAATATTCACCGCCGATTGGCAATACGGGCGGTGGACCCGGCGGTATAATGCCCAATTCCCAGCAGCAGCAGCAGCAACAACAACAGTTGCGGGTGCCCATGTCCTACGGAGGTGGAGGAGCCACGCCCTATACGGGCGGCGGTGGCAGCAGCAGCAGTGAATTCCAGCCAAGTCCGCACAAGACGATCGATACATCGGACAACGAGGACAACAACCAACGGGATGAGGCGACAGCGGCGGCATTGGCACAACTGGCGGCCAAGGTGGAAAGACGTTCGCCACATGCGGTTGTAGACGGAGGAGGAGGAGGTGGCATGAGTAGTGAACCTGGAGGAGGCGGAGGAGCAGATGGAGCGACGTCCATTGCGGTGGCTTTAAGCGAAGCGGGCTCGAGTCCCATTCCCAACACGAATACGCACGAGGCGCACAAGAATCATCTGCTGCAATCGAGTCCGGCCTCGGCATCCGGCAGAGCGGCAACGCCGCGTCAGGCGCATGAGCAGCTGCCTCATGGACACAGTCACATTCATAGTCACACTCTTAGTCATAGTCATCATGGTGGTCATCATGCGGATGAGCTGGACATTAAGCAGGAGCTAGTCGATTACTTTCATCCCGCCTCCGCAGCGGCTGCTGCTCCGCCACCGCCGCCTCTGGACTCGCATCGTTCCTACAGCTCTGCGGGCGAGGAGAGTCGCCTGCAGCTGGACATGGCACAGGATTTGCGTGTGGCCCAGGCCAAGGCACAGGCCAATTTCGGTGGCTTTGTGCTGCCGCCGCGCAGCAGCAGCGCTCAACTGGCCGCAATGCCGCTCAATATGCGCAAAGTGAGCGCTGGACATTTGCTGATGAACTCTTTACTAAGTTCCCGGGAGAGCATGTCCGATGCGGATGGCGACAACGATGGCGAGGCGACGGAATCTGCAGCGAGTCCCGGTCACATCAAGAGCAGCGTCTCGGCCCAGGATGCAACGTCGGCGGCGGCAGCAGCGGCTGCCTTCTATGCCGACAGTTTGAGTCGCGATGATTGTGATTTTGTGGGTTCGAATGTGTCGATGAAGCTGCGCACCATGGATCGGACGCAGCGCATCATTGCCGAGAAGCTGATCAGCGAGGTTTTGTACTTTGGCCAGTTCAATGAACTCGAACGCACCGCGCGGATTCAGCCCAAGTGACACTGGCGCCTAAAGAAGTTGAAATCGATATCGAGATTGGGCTTGGGTTTAGGTTTAGGTACGGAAAAGGTAACAGAAATGGGTGTGGGAAAGGGTATAACAGCTGAGGAGAGGGTAACCAACATGGCAGCGGGCTTAACGTTGGCTTGGCACATGGCAAATAGACGCAACGAAATTCCATTGTAAAATATTACTCAAAAAACAGATGATAAGAAAACCAAAAAACAAAAAACAAACAACAGTACAATTTACTTTTAGTTGGCCAGGGCCTAAAGGCTTACTTGTACAAATCACATGGGGCAAAGTTACTTAGCATGCAAAGAAAGCTGAATGAAACATTTAGGATAGATTTAAAGGAGTGGTGGGCACGCAGTGGCTCCGGGAGCAGCGGCTGCTCTCAACTTACGTAGACTCTAATAAAGTTGTTGTTGTTGATGTTGTTGTGCTCCCCAAATTCAGATTTCGTGCCCACCGCTGATTTAAAGCCCTAAAACAGGAAGAAATACATTTATAATCCACCAAAAAAAACTACAGTTTTTAGTTAGTTGCTTGCAGTAAACCAGTGCTGCCCAAACTGTGCGTAGCAGCGAATCACAAAGTCAACCACATGATGGAATAAGTATAAGGTGGTCCGAATCGTTCGGTTTTTAGTCCGGTAACGTTCAGTGAAAAGACTGAATCTATGAATGTGGTAAATTTCTAATCGCTGCGGAAACTCTTTAAATTTAGGTGAAACATTTTGTAAATGATCTCTTCTACTTTTTTTTTAATTAAATTTTAAAATTTTAATGTAAAATGCCCAAAACAACCATGCAAAACACAAAAAAAACATGAAAATAGTGCATTATTTATTAAAATTTAAAAATTCAATTGAAAAATTCATTGTGACTAGTGCTTTTATCTTACGTAATCTTATGTACTGTAGCGCTAGGAAGAAAAACGAATAAATACAAATACAAGCTTAAAAAAAAAATAAAAAAAAAGTAGAAGAGATCCCCTAAAAATTCTTTCTCCTAAATTCATCATAAAATGTCCCCTTTTTAATAATATACATATATATTGTTTTTTAAAAGTTTCCGCAGCGATAAGAAAATTACCAAAAATTAAAAAAAAACTTCAACTCTTTTTATTATAATAGGCAACTCTAAACCCTGTGCCCCTTCTAAGGGTTAATCAACGCACTCTATTGTCGTTTTACTCACACTCACTACGCTGAACCCTTTCACTTGCACTTATTAGCAGCATAATCAACGGACAACTTTTTGCAAACGCGACCACCTTATACTTATTCCATCATGGTCAACCAAACGTTTTACTGCTTTACACTGAAAAAATGAAATTAAAGCATATTCGAGCCGTCGTATCGTTACAGTTGGCAACGTAAAGAGAGCAAAGCATCAGTTGTAGTGTATGATAAAAGTCTAACGCTGTCCGAACTTTCCTCAATGAACGCAGCTAAGCGGCTGACAACAAAAAGGATCAGCCGATCAGATGCTTCGTGAGAGAACAAAAAGCCGAAGTCACTTGACGTGAGAGCACAAGCTGTCGTATGTGCTATTAATAGAAACACACGCATTCTCTCTCTCTATGCGTGTGACGGCTGCGACGCCGGCAGAATTATGAGTTCCTTTTCAATGGGCAAGGCTTTTGGCATTTTGGGCACCATACAAATCTGTAGAAAGATTGAAAAGCGAAATGATTTTGGGCAGCAGTAATAAAATAAAAAAAAAAGAAAATGTTACAACTTCAATATTAAAAAATAGAGCAAAATACTAGAGTTAGAGAGCGTGGGTCGGGATACAAGGCATACCTGAGACATCTAACTGAACAGAATCTCAGTATTAGTTATAAAGAAGCAAAATACAATAAAATACATACAAACATACTACATAGGATACTCTTACAGGGAAGCATGTAAAGCATTTGCCATGTTAAAGTCAAGCAATATAACCGAAGAGAAAAAGAGAAGCCGCAAAGTGTAGAACAAAATGAAGAAAGAAAGGCCACAGCAAGAGAATGCCGCCCCACGTTGGGCGCCAAAAAAATAGAGAAAAGAAAAAAACGAAAGACAAAAGCCGTTGCTGGCAAAAAGTGCTTGCAACTTGGCCAACTCAAAATACAAAAAAAGTAAAAAAAAATATTGCTTGCTTTTATTTTTTTAAAAGTCAAGCATAGCACTTATGTTAACTACACATATACATACATACAAATACCTAAAAAAATGTGTATAGTTATAAATCAATTGTATGTTTTTTATATGTCAAATTATATACTATATCATTGTACCTTATTTTGAAACAGAAATGTTTTTGTAGTCATTTAAGTCTGGTCGTCAACACTTACCAACAACACCAATCGATAAAAAGTAACTGAAACCAACTAAAAATTGTATATATTTACATATATAAATGTATCTATAATTAATAAAAACATGTACATGTCGTCACTAGTTTGTTAAACAACATAACGAAAAAAATACACAAAATATATATGTATTTATAATTATTATAAAAAGAGAAGGAAAGAAAATTGTAAATTTTTTGCGTGCAAGTTTTTTAGGTCATAATTATTTTTGCATAATTTTTAAGTAGTTTTATTTTTTTATGCAAAGCAAAACAACAAAAACAAAAACTATTGAAAATAAAGAAAAAAACAATAAATTAATTTATACATACAAGAGCAAATTGGTAATTTAGTCATATAAGCATAAGCAGAAGAGCGAAGGAGAGAGAAAGATGATTATAATAAATATTATTATAATTATAATGATTATGTGTATGAAAAGAATGCGGTAGAGCTGCTTTTGCTGCTGCTACTGCACTTTTTATTTTATTTTAGCATAGTCGACAAAATGTCCCAAAGGTAAACAAAAGTCAAAAATAAAAAATATATCAAAACAATACAAAAATGTATGTTAAATTGTGCAAAGTCAAACAAAATATTGAAGAGGAGTTCAGCTATAAAAAAAAAATAAATTGGTTGTCGATATGAAAATGTGTATGTCCATATTTAGATGCGAGTATGGAAAAAAGATACTTAAATCTGTTTGTGAATCAATTGCAAACTGCAAACTGCGAAAACGTAAATAAATGTGTACCTATTTGTCTGACAATTGAGTTTACATTTGAGTTTGTCTTTAATTGAGGAATGTTTTATGCTAGAATCTAATTGCACAAAAGTTATTTAAGAAAATGGGTTTGTATTTATGATTTAGTAAAAGTGAAAGTGTATTTTTAAATATAGTAATTAATTTGGACAACTCTAAATTAATAAACATTGTCGATCAGTTGGAGAACTACAGGGTGACCAGAAAAAACGGAGACAAACTTTAATATGTCCGTAAGCAAAAGTATGTTACCGGATTTAATTAAATGTT
>JBAMBJ010003902.1:0-19705 GCA_037043495.1 Drosophila recens
TATGTATGAATTAATAATACTACATTGTAATCATTTTATATATCGATAGTTAATCGAATAATCGCTTATGTTAGTATTAAGAATCGATTTGTATTGGCAACGCCATTGATAATTGTGAAATCATATTGAAAAGACGCAATGAATTTCAGTCTTAAAATAAATTAATATTTTAATATATAGGACACAACACTGGTGTCAGAAGTAAACAAGATGAGTATCGACGCAGCCCAATTGAATGAAATCCTACAATCACTGGCTGGTGCAATTCGCACAGCAGTTGAGGAAGCAAGCCACAATGCTGGCAATTCTGAGAATTCTACAATGACGCCGCGGTTTGCAATGCCAAACTATAAGAGCGGGGAGGAGACTACGGTAAAAGATTACTTCACAAGGTTCGACTGGGCACTTCAACTAAGCAAAATTCCTTCTTCTGAGCACCATAACTACGCACGTGTGCATATGGGTGCAGAATTGAATACAACTCTACGTATTCTTATTAATCCAAGACGACCCGAAGAATTGCAATACGGGGAAATAAAAGAAGTGCTAATTGACCACTTCGATGGAAAACGAAACAAATATGCAGAGAGTTTCAAATTTCGCCAACTACATCAGGAAGCCGAGGAATCCCTATCAGCCTTCGTTCTTCGCTTAAAACAAGCTGCATCCTTTTGCGAATATGATACGTTCCTCGACAGAATGCTAATAGAGCAAATGCTATTCGGGATGCAGAGTCGAAATATCTGTGATGAGGTTATTGCAAAGAAACCAACGACATTCGCAGATGCATACGAAGCAGCATACTCCAGAGAATTGTTGCTACATTCAGTCAGCACTGTCAATGATAAACAGGTCCCAGAGGTGGAACCTACATGTAAGCTGGGATACGCTCCAATTCGCAAGAAACCCGGTAACATTTCTAAGCCTAACAGTCAATGCTACGGCTGTGGAGGGCAACATCTACGAAAAGACTGCAAGTTCAAAAATGAGAAATGCTTTCAGTGTGGTAAGGAGGGGCATATAAGCAAGGTATGCAGAACAAATACTAAGCAAATTTCGGAGACTACAGAAACTGATGAACGAAAAGAGATTGAGACAATGCTTTATACTAACACAATTAATTCTATCAATTCATCAAAAAGAAAAATTATCACAATGCATGTAGATGGAATACGATTACCGATGGAATTAGATACAGGAGCTCCGTGCAGCATAATTAATGAAAAAGAATTTCGCAAAATTAAACCTACACTACGACTAACAAAAACGGATCGCACATTTTCCAGTTATACAGGCCATCAAATTACTTGCATTGGAAGAGCTTCGTTAAATGTGGCATACGGAGGAACTACACGCAAACTTAACTTATACGTAGTGAAAGGGAACCTAGACACACTATGTGGACGAGAATGGATTTCACAGTTTGCAAAGGAAATTAACTTCGCCGAGCTATTCTCCAACGATTCTAACAGCTCGATAGACCTAGCAGAAAGAAGTATAAAGACAATAGCAGCACAAGCAACAGGACTTTCAGAAGAGAAGAATGGACAACTTAGGCAATTACTAGCAAAATACAACTCGATCTTCGATACAACAGCCGGAACTTTTAAGGGGCCACCTGTGAAAGTACACCTAAAACCAGACGCTAAGCCCTTGTTTGCTCGAGCAAGAGATGTACCATTCGCACTTCGTGATGCATATGCAAAAGAAATCGACAAAAAAATTGCTGCAGGATTCTACAAACGAGTGGATTATTCAGAATGGGCATCGACAACACATGTTGTGACCAAAAAGAGCGGAGGAATTCGAATTACAGGAAATTACAAACCTACAGTAAACGGACAAATGATAATCGATGAGCATCCACTCCCGAGAGCTGAAGATTTATTTAACCAAATGAAGGGAGCTACGGTATTCGCACACTTAGACATTACTGATGCATATACTCACTTACCAATTGACGAGAACTTTGCTCACGTACTAACACTTAATACTATCACACATGGCCTTATTCGTCCAACACGAGCAGTGTATGGAGCAGCAAATATACCTGCGATATGGCAGCGCACGATGGAAACATTACTACAAGACATTCCAAATGTTCACAACTTCTTTGATGACATTCTAATACATGCTAAAAGTACAAATGAATTGCTAACAACGCTGGAAACTACACTTAACAAATTACATGGCTTTGGTTTTAAATTAAACAAATCAAAATGTGTGTTTGCTGCATCTTCAATTGAATTCTTAGGCCACAGAATTGACGCTCAAGGCATACATAAATCCACAAAACATATTGAGGCCATAACTCATGCTCCAAAACCAACTACAATCGAGCACTTACAATTATTTCTGGGAAAAGCTACGTACTACTCCAATTTCATACCAAATCTAGCAACCATAGAAAGACCAATACGGGACATAATAAAAGGAGGAAAGTTCTACTGGACGGCAGACGCAGAATCGGCTTATTTGAAGATCAAGAACATACTTGTATCCGAACAAGTATTAATACCATACGATCCGTCACTTCCACTAATACTAGCAACAGACGCCAGCAAAACTGGACTGGGTGCTGTTTTATCCCATCGTTTGTCCAATGGCAAGGAACGGCCAATTGCTTACGCAAGCCGCACAATGAGTGCAACTGAACAGCGATATCCAACGATCGATAAAGAAGCACTGGCTATTGTGTGGGCAGTACAGAAATTCTTCAAATACTTATATGCAAGACACTGGACATTAATTACGGACAATAAACCACTTATGCAAATCTTACACCCTACAAAGACACTACCGGTGCTATGCATTTCAAGAATGGCCAACTACGCAGACTACTTGAGCAACTTTGACTTCGAAATCACTATCAAATCTTCAAAACAAAATACCAATGCTGATTTTCTTTCGCGTTTATCACTTAACGCAAACAACTACCAAATCAATTCAATTGAGCTAGATGAATTTGATAATTTCATAACACAACAAATTCATCAACTTCCAATTACAGCTGCCGCCATTTCTCGAGAAACGAAAAAAGATGATCACTTGGGTCGAATCCTACAAGCCCTGGAGAGCGGTCGTTGCCCAACTGGAAGCGGATTAAAGACGCCGGAGTCCAAATACAATGTGTCATCAGGATGCCTAATTTTCGAGCACCGTGTGGTCATTCCGCTCAAGCTTCAACAACGAGTTCTGGATGAACTACACCGAGCGCATCTAGGTGTAGTAAAAATGAAGAGCATTGCGCGATCATTTGTCTACTGGCCAGGAATTGACAAAGACATTGAAAACACTGCAAAGACATGCGAATTCTGTGCACGTAATGCAAGCCTACCTTCAAAGTGCTCGGATCATCACTGGGAATATCCGAAAGGGCCTTGGGAACGCATTCACATTGACTACGCTGGCCCTATGGAGGGTATGATGCTGCTTATTATTTCAGACGCCTACTCAAAATGGCTCGAAGTTAAAGTCACCAAATCAACAACGGCAGCAGCCACAATAATGCTATTAGATGAAGTATTCACAACATATGGAGTGCCACAAATGGTAGTTTCGGACAACGGCACCAATTTCACATCGGCTGAATTTAACAACTATCTAGACTCGGTGGGTGTTAGGTATCGCAAGTTTTCAGCACCATACCATCCAGCGACGAACGGACAGGCGGAAAGAAATGTACAGACTGTAAAAAACGCTTTAAGGGCAATGGGTTCAAATGCCAAAACTCTGAAAAGTAATCTAAATGAATTCTTACGCCAATATAGGAATGCACCACATAGTACAACCGGTGAGTCACCTGCTAAGCTGTTTTTGGGCCGACAATTACGCACACGATTGGACCTCATAAGACCGGAGAACATTAAAGAGAAAGTCTCAGCAAAACATTTCCTGAAATTCAAAGGAGATTACAGACATTTCGAAGTTAACGATTTGGTCTACTTTATTTCTGGCATTCCACGTATGGACAAATGGATTCGAGGAACAATCAGAGAGCGAATGGGAAACCTTCATTACAAAATTCTACATAACAACAAAACATACATAAGACACATAAACCAGATTCGGGGCACCAAGGCGAAGGAGACGCAATTTAATCAAGACACGGGAGAAAAGGATGAAGACAAGACTATGAATGGACCATCTTATGAACTCAGCAGAAATTCAAGTTTATTACAACCACACTCGACAGGCCCGGAACAAAATTTAAATAGATCAAATAACTATGGCGACTCATGTATTGATGAAGAGAACGAGCAAAGCGGCGCGTACCAAACCCCAAGAGCATTGCGTGCAGAAGTTCCAGGTTCACCACAAGGATCATCAACACCGATGGCGCCGCACACAGAAGCTGAACCGGACATTCGTAGGTCAACACGAATTCGAAAGCCAAAAAATTAGTATTTTCACCATCTACTTAGTAGGGGAAGAGTGTTATGTATGAATTAATAATACTACGTTGTAATCATTTTATGTATCGATAGTTAATCGAATAATCGCTTATGTTAGTATTAAGAATCGATTTGTATTGGCAACGCCATTGATAATTGTGAAATCATATTGAAAAGACGCAATGAATTTCAGTCTTAAAATAAATTAATATTTTAATATATAGGACACAACAAAAACGAATTTGATAAATGAAATATTAAAATTGTTAAAATGCAACTAAAGTACATCAAACTAAAGAATATTAATATTAATATATATAATATTAATATATGTAATTAAATTTTAGCAAAGAAATTTTTTTTGTGAGTCCGAAACCATACCGGTATTTCAAAGCCGAACCATACAAAAACCGGTTCCGCCTATTATTCAAAGATTTTGCGAAACCGATAGACGAAAACCCTAATGCGAACAAAACCGAAACCGTAACTAAAACTGATATTCGTTTCGGGCTTAATCCCTAATTTACAGCATATGTAAATTTATTTATGTATATATACATATTTTTCATCTTAATGAAACAAATCCATGAAAGGCATAAAAACAATTTATTAGATTTTGTCATTTGCTTAAAATTACAAGAGGAAACCAAATTTATTCTACCTTGATAATTTTCAAAACATGACAATTAACTAAATTTACCGCTTTGAACGAAAGAATAGCTGAAGACAAATAAATGATTCAATTAACGATTAAAATCATATACAAAAAAAAACTGAATCAGCAAATTAAACTAAAAATTCTAGCTCGATTAAATGCATTTCGTCAGCGTTGCCAGATTGCACATTTGTTCATGTTTACCTTTCGATGTTTTCTCTACAACTATCGATAGCAAACTAAGTTGATAGGCCAGTATTTAAATTTTAAAATGTTGGCAGCGCGCATCAACTAACTTGGGCGCCAAGAGAGAGAGTTTGAAATTTAGTATATAAAACAAATATTTAATTTAATATAAGGTCTTTTTTGACTATGTATAACAAATTTTTGTAATTATTGCATTGCAAATATAGAAAAATTCTTATAGAGCTCAGATAGATATATTATTTGCAAAAATGAAATTTACAAATTTTCTACTTGGCTAACCGAACCTCTGACATTATATTTGATTGATGTTTTCCCCAGTATCAGCTGCTAAGTCGGCTGGTACAAGGTTCATAGAAACTTAGCCTTTTTTGTGGCAATGTGATATTAATATAATTTTAATTTAAGTATAATAACAAAATTTGCACTCATCACTTAATCACAAATCAATTCAAACAACCGAAAGCAACTTAAAGACTTAATAGTGGGAGAATCCCTCGATAGGATCGCCTCAGATAAATGTAACTTTATGATGGAGGGCAATTCCCAATGCATTGCTTCTTGGAGCACCATAAATTAAGCTCTTTAATCGTGGGAAACCAACTGGCAATCCAATCGGAACAACTGATAGCTGATAAGATACCAAAGCGAATCCAATCGGATCGACTCCCATAAAAGGTTTCTCTGACCGTCGATCATGCACCATTTGCCATCTGAAACCCGCTGGGAATCATGTTGAAGACACTTCTAGTTGCCTTGTTGGCCCTTTCTCTGGCCTCTGCCGGCCTGGCTGCGCCTCATAGCCAGCTGGATGGGCGCATTGTGGGAGGAGCAGACGCCACTGAGGGGCAGTTCCCCCACCAGGTGTCGTTGCGCCAGTTGAGCTCCCACATCTGCGGCGGCAGCATCATCGCCCCCCAAGTAATCCTGACCGCAGCCCACTGCGTCACCAGCGAAGCAGCTGACGGCACGTTGAAGGTGTAAGTACTCAACAAACGATCCTCCATGGATCAGCAATCTATTGGGCAGATGTTTCCATTCCCATTTCATCTTCAGGACTCCAGCCAAGCAACTGAGCATTCGAGCTGGATCCGTGGACCGCCAGAGCGGCGGAGTGGTCGTCAAGGTGTCCAAGGTCGTGGTGCACGAGGGCTACGGCAACTTCCTGAATGACGTGGCCGTGCTGTTCCTGGAGGAGTCGCTGAGCTACTCGGCCGTGATCAGGGCCATTCCCCTGGCCAGCTCGGACACGGCCGTGGGCAGCCAGGTGCTCATCTCGGGCTGGGGTCGGCTCACCACGAAGGGAGCCTCGCCCCGCCTGCTGCAGTGGAACACGCTCAGCTCGCTGTCCAAGCAGAGCTGCATCAGCTCCACCTTCATGTTCACCAGCAGCCTGATCTGCCTGGCCCATGAAGAGGGCAACGGCGCCTGCAACGGCGACTCTGGCGGCCCGGCCATCCAGAATGGCCAACTCATCGGCATCGCTGGCTTCGTCATCGACGGCTGTGGCAGCCGCAATCCCGATGGCTATGCCAAGGTCTTCTACCATCGCGATTGGATTGTTAAAAATGCCAATTTGTAATGTAATCTTGGAGGAATCAATCTAAGCCTTTCTTAACTCAAATAAAATTGAGCAATATTCAGAAATCAGTTTGTAACAGGGACTGCAAATAAGAGTTATAAATGCTACTTTCAACTAAGAAAATAAATGTGAAGGAAATATGCCATAGTAAAATGGTATACACCAAAAATTCATATTTCAGTGGAACTATCGATATCAGCCAAAAACTTATATTTTCAATTTAAAAGCTATAAATCAAATTTAATTCTTATTTTTAATTTTTACCTAAAAGGCAAAAATAATCGCTAAATTGTAACTTTAAAAAAACAAGTTTTCTTTTTATTTTTGTTGAAAAAATCAGAAGTACATATGTAAGTGTTGTTTCACAACTTTTTATTAATGATTATTTTTTACTTTTTAAAAAAAAATTAAAAATAATTGTTATTTCGTAACTTTAAAATACAAATTTGAAAATAATTGTTAATTTGCAATTGTTATTTTAAAACTTATAACAGTTACGGCCCCTGGTTTGTTAAACAATTCAAGGGGCACAAAGAGAGAAGTGATAAAAGGGAAATGGGGAAAGTGGCGACTTGGCGCATGATTAAGACGATTCTGGGAAGAATCTGCAACGCAAGCCGAAACTGGCAGCTGTTTCTCGAATTCCCTGACCCAAATATGAGAGCGCCGTAAGTGCCGTAAAGCGATGACGCCGTCCAAACTTGAACTTCATGGAACTTGATGAGCTGCAGCCCAGCTTGGCTCAGATTGAGGGTCAGAGCGTTGGCCGCGGCAAAAAACTGCTGACATTGTCGAAAATGTTGCATAAAACGCCGTCGAGTCGACCAAATGGCAGTCAGAAGTCAAACGAGAGTCCAGCCCAGAACAACACGAGAGATGGGTGAGTGTAACATAGTTACTTGGGGATTTGGAGTTTTGGATGCAGTGCAGCTAACTGATGTGGAATCTGTGACTTTAGCATTCAGCAACAGGAGCACGATGACGACGATGATGGCGCAGATGCTGCTGCTGCTGCTGGCCGCTGTTGCCTGGGAGCAGCTGGTGGATGCCAGCAAGATAGCCTACAAGAAGCCGCTGTACGGCAAGACGAGCTACGTCAAGGACAAGCGATTCAAGCTGCGCACCACGAGCAGTCCGACAGCGGCAACGACAGAGGCGGATTGGCCAGTGCCCGTGGAGTTTATCATCAATAGCACGCCGAGAACAACGGCCACAACGGAGACGGAGGGGGAACGGGAGACGTATACTGAGACGGGCAGCATCAGCAGCAGCAGCACAACGCCCAGTTCGATCAGCTTGGAGGCCAACAGCAGCACGACGAGCACAACGGAGTCCAGCTTGGACAACACATTGCCCACGCCACCAGCGTCGAGTCCGAATCCGAATCAGAATCAACCTGTGCCCTGCACCTGCGGCGTCTTCCTGTCCTCGCAGATTAGGAACGGGCTGCCCGAGACGCCGCGCTGATCCACAATGAAATGGACCGCATGTTTGCCTGCAACGCCATCGGACGCAAACAGTGCCAGACCAAGTGCCTCGAAGGCGGCGAGTCTTCAGTCATCAGTGTCAGCTGAAAATGAAGGCTCCACATTAGTCAACTTCTTCCATCTCTCTCTCTCTCTCTCTCTCTCTCTCTCTCTGTCTGTCTCCCACTCGCAGATTGTACAGCATTTGCCGAACTCGGCGAGCATCGTCTGCGCCACATTGGGCCACAATTGCCACAAGGAGCGCGCCTATCTCCTTCATCAAGAACTGCCACAACCAGTGGGTCAACACCAATCTGCAGGCTGGACGCGAATACTGCTGCAAAGAGGGCGTTCCCTATCGCTGTCCCCTAATCGGCTGATTTTAGTTGCAACAACAAAAAGTAAAAGAAATAAATAAAAACCATTAAAAACAACATTTAAAATGCTATTTATATATTTTTCGTATCAAATATTATTATCAATATTGGTATTTTAAAAATCTCAACAGTGCCAAAGCAAAGCATTTATCGATTTATGGAAGAACGCTTAGTATTTAAATACTGCACAATAGGACTATCGATAGAAATTCGAATATGTGACAGAAACAAATACTAGGGGTATTCCTAAAATAAATTAAGACTCGATATAAGGCTCGTAAATATTATTAAATATATTTAAATATAAAGGTGCTAAGGTTCGCCTGGCATATTTTGTTTTTAATAAAAAGTTGGCACCAAATAAAGTCTGAAGGTTCAAATTCTAAAAATTTACTATCTATGCAGATATTACCAAAAGCACTGCTGATGCCATTGGGCGTACTAGGTAGAGATGGGCACGGGCCGGGCCGGGCTTCGTGTTCCGCGGGCCTCTTCAAAAAATCACCGGGCTTCGTGCATGAAAATCGAAAACGGGCTTTTTTTCGTGCTGGCCCGGGCCTAAGCAAAAAGCCCGAGCCCGGTAGGCCCGAAAAGTCAATTTTTCATATCGATTAATAAAAATATTCGGGGGTGCCACAAAAATCGCTTTCGCTTGAATTTCAAACAAATTAATATTTTACATAAAATTGTATAAATATTAATTTTGTTGAATTATTGAGATTAATTGTTAGATTTGAGTAATTAAAAAATAAAAAAAACACTATTTTTGACATTAAAAAATTATTAATAAAAAAAATTAATTTAAAAAAAAGTTTATATAGTTGTATCGGGCCGGGCCGGGCCTCTTGAAAATTTGACCGGGCCGGGCCTGGACCGGGCCAGAAAGTTTTATTTCGGGCCCGTGCCCATCTCTAGTACTAGGTGGGTTGAAAAGTAACCTCCTTGACCAGAAAATGCGCTGCAAAAAAAAAAAAATCGTGCCAGTTCATTCATATTTAGGCAGGCATGTTCAATTTCAGCCCGATACAGTCATTTGTTTTTTTTTTTAAAGAGCCGATTTTTGTTGACGTGTTTGACATGCGTTTTGAGTATGAAAAAAAACGACTTCGTTTTCTCATGAAACATTATTTTTTGAGAGGCAAAATAGCGAAGGAATCAAAAGAAAAGTTGTGTTAATATTATAGGGCTAGTGCTCCTTTAGATTACACCGTAAAAAATTGGTTTTGGTGGCCAAAACTCCACTGGCGATGAAGTCCCCAGCGGCAGGCCCTCCGATGGGTTTTCACAGGAAAATGTCAAAAAAAAAAATACATGAAATGGTATTGGTCGACCGGAAAGTGAACTTGTGCCAGCGAGCAGATGCCACAAGGATAAGTATTGTACGCACACGCCATATTATTGGCAAGATTTATTTAAAAAACAAAAACACTTCAGAAAATCAACGTTTTAGGGCTCCAATTGATTCCCCATCCACCTTATTGGCCCGATTTGGCTCTCTCAGACTATTAACTGTTCCTAAACGTCAAGCCCATTTTCGCACATTCTTTTAAAATTTTGTGTTTTTTTTTTTGAATCGCGAAAAAAATTAATCTACTGCTTGAGATTGTGTAAAATATGATCAAAATCTAGTGTTAATTTGTCTCAGGAGTATCCGTATTATTTTTAAGCATTGAATTTAGATAAAATGCAGATGGCGTTGATATTTATATACATACATTATAACATTATTAGTTGAAATATATTTCGATTTGTCGACTTTGCAAATACAAATAAATTAAATAAAATAAATTTTAACATCAGCTGATATCGCAAGTTATCGGCAAACTTGTGATTCAACGCGTTTTCGAGTCTGGTCACACTGTTCGGCTAAACGAAAGAAAAATCCGAGATAATCACTAAAAAAGGTGAGTTTGCAATGAAATAACATTGAATATATCACTTTCAATAATTTTGACTTTGACTTTGGAAGCAGCGAAAGACGTTGCAAGATGGTGTGCGTGCCGTGCTTCATAATCCCGTTGTTGCTCTACATTTGGCACAAGTTCGTGCAGCCCATTTTGCTGCGCTATTGGAATCCCTGGGAGAAGAAGGACGCGCAGGGAAATGTGATCAAAACGGAGCCGGAGTTCCCCTTTGAGTGCAAGGGCGGCGTCTGTCCCTTTGTGCCCGGGGGCAAGAAGCAGCTCAAGGAGACAGAGACGACAGCAGCTGGTGATGAGACAACGACAACGACGACAACATCATCAGCAACAACAACTGAGACGACGACAGGAGAGGAAACCAAAAAGGATAATTAGTTAAATTCGCTTTTAGCTCACGTATTAGTCTATTTTTTTTTGAAGTGTAAGCATTCCGGGTTCTCGAGGTGGGGGTAGAAGAATTAATATATGTAAAGATCAGCAACAAATTACGCTTAACGTTAACGGGAGTGTTAAATCAAAGAATTAACTGTAACAGCATGTAGTATATTTTTTAATTATTCAATTAAAAGGGACGACGACAACTGTTAAGCAAGCAGTTAAAACCGATTGTAATCATTATTAAAATTAACTGAAATCTTTAGGAAACAGACTTTGCCAAGGGAGGTTGGGGGAGAAAATTGTTTTGTTTTTTAAAACATATGTTCGTATTTTCATAATCGTTAACACATTTTCAGTTAAAGTAAAGGCATTTAGCAGGCAACTTTTGATCTCTAATCAAAGTTCCCAATTACTAACTGTTTTGCCATTCAGCAGGTAATTTTTAACAGTCAAAAAATGCCAATTTTTGATTTCCGTGTCACAAAAAATGCATCGTAAAGATTTTGGGAAATTAAGTGTTGGGATAAATAATTAAAACATTACAACGTAGAATGTATATATGTAGAAAAAAATGATTTACAACGTTGAAACTATAGTATGTCAAGATAAGATCAAATTTGTACATTGAAAAAACGGTCTTAAGTATTTAACGATCATGATATGATATCATGGCACTCAGCAGGTCCCCATCCCTTACAAGTAAATGAGTGATTAATTAATGAAAAACCTGCTGAATGCGCCAATCTTTGACAAGATAGTGAAATATCTTTATTTTTAGGATTTCAAAAAACAAGTAAACTTTTAACATGAAATCTTTCACGTCAACGTTTTCTTCTTTCGAAAACTAGTCGTCGTAGCATTCAAAATATGGACAGAAAAATCTGTTAATTGGAATTCATCATTTGATCGAGATGCAGATGCAATCATCGAAGTTCTCAACCATATCTAAACTTTTGAATGGATAAACAATGAATAGATTTCATGTATTTTATTGCTTCAAGAAATACTTAGATCGATTCAAGTAAAATCTGCGTCCTACTCCAAGATTACATTACAAATTGGCATGTTTAACAATCCAATCGCGATGGTAGAAGACCTTGGCATAGCCATCGGGATTGCGGCTGCCACAGCCGTCGATGACGAAGCCAGCGATGCCGATGAGTTGGCCATTCTGGATGGCCGGGCCGCCAGAGTCGCCGTTGCAGGCGCCGTTGCCCTCCTCGTGGGCCAGGCAGATCAGGCTGCTGGTGAGCATGAAGGTGGAGCTGATGCAGCTCTGCTTGGACAGCGAGCTGAGCGTGTTCCACTGCAGCAGGCGGGGCGAGGCTCCCTTCGTGGAGAGCCGACCCCAGCCCGAGATGAGCACCTGGCTGCCCACGGCCGTGTCCGAGCTGGCCAGGGGAATGGCCCTGATCATGGCCGAGTAGCTCAGCGACTCCTCCAGGAACAGCACGGCCACGTCATTCAGGAAGTTGCCGTAGCCCTCGTGCACCACGACCTTGGACACCTTGACGACCACTCCGCCGCTCTGGCGGTCCACGGATCCAGCTCGAATGCTCAGCTGCTTGGCTGGAGTCCTGAAGATGAAATGGGAATGGAAACATCTGCCCAATAGATTGCTGATCCATGGAGGATCGTTTGTTGAGTACTTACACCTTCAACGTGCCGTCAGCTGCTTCGCTGGTGACGCAGTGGGCTGCGGTCAGGATTACTTGGGGGGCGATGATGCTGCCGCCGCAGATGTGGGAGCTCAACTGGCGCAACGACACCTGGTGGGGGAACTGCCCCTCAGTGGCGTCTGCTCCTCCCACAATGCGCCCATCCAGCTGGCTATGAGGCGCAGCCAGGCCGGCAGCGGCCAGAGAAAGGGCCAACAAGGCAACTAGAAGTGTCTTCAACATGGTTTCCGTAAATACTCTGCGATGATTCCCAGCGGACTTTAGATGGCAAATGGTGCATGATCGACGGTCAGAGAAACCTTTTATGGGAGTCGATCCGATTGGATTCGCTTTGGTATCTTATCAGTTATCAGTTGTTCCGATTGGATTCCCAGTTGGTTTCCCACGATTAAAGAGCTTAATTTATGGTGCTCCAAGAAGCAATGCATTAGGAATTGCCCTCGATCATAAAGTTACATTTATCTGAGGCGATCCTATCGAGGGATTCTCCCACTATCAAGTCTTTAAGTTGCTTTCGATTGTTTGAATTGATTTGTGATTAAGTGATGAGTGCAAATTTTGTTATTATACTTAAATTAAAATTATATTAATATCACATTGCCACAAAAAAGGCTAAGTTTCTATGAACCTTTGTACCAGCCGACTTAGCAGCTGATACTGGGGAAAACATCAATCAAATATAATGTCAGAGGTTCGGTTAGCCAAGTAGAAAATTTGTAAATTTCATTTTTGCAAATAATATATCTATCTGAGCTCTATAAGAATTTTTCTATATTTGCAATGCAATAATTACAAAAATTTGTTATACATAGTCCAAAAAGACCTTATATTAAATTAAATATTTGTTTTATATACTAAATTTCAAACTCTCTCTCTTGGCGCCCAAGTTAGTTGATGCGCGCTGCCAACATTTTAAAATTTAAATACTGGCCTATCAACTTAGTTTGCTATCGATAGTTGTAGAGAAAACATCGAAAGGTAAACATGAACAAATGTGCAATCTGGCAACGCTGACGAAATGCATTTAATCGAGCTAGAATTTTTAGTTTAATTTGCTGATTCAGTTTTTTTTTGTATATGATTTTAATCGTTAATTGAATCATTTATTTGTCTTCAGCTATTCTTTCGTTCAAAGCGGTAAATTTAGTTAATTGTCATGTTTTGAAAATTATCAAGGTAGAATAAATTTGGTTTCCTCTTGTAATTTTAAGCAAATGACAAAATCTAATAAATTGTTTTTATGCCTTTCATGGATTTGTTTCATTAAGATGAAAAATATGTATATATACATAAATAAATTTACATATGCTGTAAATTAGGGATTAAGCCCGAAACGAATATCAGTTTTAGTTACGGTTTCGGTTTTGTTCGCATTAGGGTTTTCGTCTATCGGTTTCGCAAAATCTTTGAATAATAGTGAACCGGTTTTTGTATGGTTCGGCTTTGAAATACCGGTATGGTTTCGGATCACAAAAAAAATTTCTTTGCTAAAATTTAATTACATATATTAATATTATATATATTAATATTAATATTCTTTAGTTTGATGTACTTTAGTTGCATTTTAACAATTTTAATATTTCATTTATCAAATTCGTTTTTGTTGTGTCCTATATATTAAAATATTAATTTATTTTAAGACTGAAATTCATTGCGTCTTTTCAATATGATTTCACAATTATCAATGGCGTTGCCAATACAAATCGATTCTTAATACTAACATAAGCGATTATTCGATTAACTATCGATACATAAAATGATTACAATGTAGTATTATTAATTCATACATAACACTCTTCCCCTACTAAGTAGATGGTGAAAATATAATTTTTTGCTTTCGAATTCGTGTTGACCTACGAATGTCCGGTTCAGCTTCTGTGTGCGGCGCCATCGGTGTTGATGATCCTTGTGGTGAACCTGGAACTTCTGCACGCAATGCTCTTGGGGTTTGGTACGCGCCGCTTTGCTCGTTCTCATCATCAATACATGAGTCGCCATAGTTATTTGATCTATTTAAATTTTGTTCCGGGCCTGTCGAGTGTGGTTGTAATAAACTTGAATTTCTGCTGAGTTCATAAGATGGTCCATTCATAGTCTTGTCTTCATCCTTTTCTCCCGTGTCTTGATTAAATTGCGTCTCCTTCGCCTTGGTGCCCCGAATCTGGTTTATGTGTCTTATGTATGTTTTGTTGTTATGTAGAATTTTGTAATGAAGGTTTCCCATTCGCTCTCTGATTGTTCCTCGAATCCATTTGTCCATACGTGGAATGCCAGAAATAAAGTAGACCAAATCGTTAACTTCGAAATGTCTGTAATCTCCTTTGAATTTCAGGAAATGTTTTGCTGAGACTTTCTCTTTAATGTTCTCCGGTCTTATGAGGTCCAATCGTGTGCGTAATTGTCGGCCCAAAAACAGCTTAGCAGGTGACTCACCGGTTGTACTATGTGGTGCATTCCTATATTGGCGTAAGAATTCATTTAGATTACTTTTCAGAGTTTTGGCATTTGAACCCATTGCCCTTAAAGCGTTTTTTACAGTCTGTACATTTCTTTCCGCCTGTCCGTTCGTCGCTGGATGGTATGGTGCTGAAAACTTGCGATACCTAACACCCACCGAGTCTAGATAGTTGTTAAATTCAGCCGATGTGAAATTGGTGCCGTTGTCCGAAACTACCATTTGTGGCACTCCATATGTTGTGAATACTTCATCTAATAGCATTATTGTGGCTGCTGCCGTTGTTGATTTGGTGACTTTAACTTCGAGCCATTTTGAGTAGGCGTCTGAAATAATAAGCAGCATCATACCCTCCATAGGGCCAGCGTAGTCAATGTGAATGCGTTCCCAAGGCCCTTTCGGATATTCCCAGTGATGATCCGAGCACTTTGAAGGTAGGCTTGCATTACGTGCACAGAATTCGCATGTCTTTGCAGTGTTTTCAATGTCTTTGTCAATTCCTGGCCAGTAGACAAATGATCGCGCAATGCTCTTCATTTTTACTACACCTAGATGCGCTCGGTGTAGTTCATCCAGAACTCGTTGTTGAAGCTTGAGCGGAATGACCACACGGTGCTCGAAAATTAGGCATCCTGATGACACATTGTATTTGGACTCCGGCGTCTTTAATCCGCTTCCAGTTGGGCAACGACCGCTCTCCAGGGCTTGTAGGATTCGACCCAAGTGATCATCTTTTTTCGTTTCTCGAGAAATGGCGGCAGCTGTAATTGGAAGTTGATGAATTTGTTGTGTTATGAAATTATCAAATTCATCTAGCTCAATTGAATTGATTTGGTAGTTGTTTGCGTTAAGTGATAAACGCGAAAGAAAATCAGCATTGGTATTTTGTTTTGAAGATTTGATAGTGATTTCGAAGTCAAAGTTGCTCAAGTAGTCTGCGTAGTTGGCCATTCTTGAAATGCATAGCACCGGTAGTGTCTTTGTAGGGTGTAAGATTTGCATAAGTGGTTTATTGTCCGTAATTAATGTCCAGTGTCTTGCATATAAGTATTTGAAGAATTTCTGTACTGCCCACACAATAGCCAGTGCTTCTTTATCGATCGTTGGATATCGCTGTTCAGTTGCACTCATTGTGCGGCTTGCGTAAGCAATTGGCCGTTCCTTGCCATTGGACAAACGATGGGATAAAACAGCACCCAGTCCAGTTTTGCTGGCGTCTGTTGCTAGTATTAGTGGAAGTGACGGATCGTATGGTATTAATACTTGTTCGGATACAAGTATGTTCTTGATCTTCAAATAAGCCGATTCTGCGTCTGCCGTCCAGTAGAACTTTCCTCCTTTTATTATGTCCCGTATTGGTCTTTCTATGGTTGCTAGATTTGGTATGAAATTGGAGTAGTACGTAGCTTTTCCCAGAAATAATTGTAAGTGCTCGATTGTAGTTGGTTTTGGAGCATGAGTTATGGCTTCAATATGTTTTGTGGATTTATGTATGCCTTGAGCGTCAATTCTGTGGCCTAAGAATTCAATTGAAGATGCAGCAAACACACATTTTGATTTGTTTAATTTAAAACCAAAGCCATGTAATTTGTTAAGTGTAGTTTCCAGCGTTGTTAGCAATTCATTTGTACTTTTAGCATGTATTAGAATGTCATCAAAGAAGTTGTGAACATTTGGAATGTCTTGTAGTAATGTTTCCATCGTGCGCTGCCATATCGCAGGTATATTTGCTGCTCCATACACTGCTCGTGTTGGACGAATAAGGCCATGTGTGATAGTATTAAGTGTTAGTACGTGAGCAAAGTTCTCGTCAATTGGTAAGTGAGTATATGCATCAGTAATGTCTAAGTGTGCGAATACCGTAGCTCCCTTCATTTGGTTAAATAAATCTTCAGCTCTCGGGAGTGGATGCTCATCGATTATCATTTGTCCGTTTACTGTAGGTTTGTAATTTCCTGTAATTCGAATTCCTCCGCTCTTTTTGGTCACAACATGTGTTGTCGATGCCCATTCTGAATAATCCACTCGTTTGTAGAATCCTGCAGCAATTTTTTTGTCGATTTCTTTTGCATATGCATCACGAAGTGCGAATGGTACATCTCTTGCTCGAGCAAACAAGGGCTTAGCGTCTGGTTTTAGGTGTACTTTCACAGGTGGCCCCTTAAAAGTTCCGGCTGTTGTATCGAAGATCGAGTTGTATTTTGCTAGTAATTGCCTAAGTTGTCCATTCTTCTCTTCTGAAAGTCCTGTTGCTTGTGCTGCTATTGTCTTTATACTTCTTTCTGCTAGGTCTATCGAGCTGTTAGAATCGTTGGAGAATAGCTCGGCGAAGTTAATTTCCTTTGCAAACTGTGAAATCCATTCTCGTCCACATAGTGTGTCTAGGTTCCCTTTCACTACGTATAAGTTAAGTTTGCGTGTAGTTCCTCCGTATGCCACATTTAACGAAGCTCTTCCAATGCAAGTAATTTGATGGCCTGTATAACTGGAAAATGTGCGATCCGTTTTTGTTAGTCGTAGTGTAGGTTTAATTTTGCGAAATTCTTTTTCATTAATTATGCTGCACGGAGCTCCTGTATCTAATTCCATCGGTAATCGTATTCCATCTACATGCATTGTGATAATTTTTCTTTTTGATGAATTGATAGAATTAATTGTGTTAGTATAAAGCATTGTCTCAATCTCTTTTCGTTCATCAGTTTCTGTAGTCTCCGAAATTTGCTTAGTATTTGTTCTGCATACCTTGCTTATATGCCCCTCCTTACCACACTGAAAGCATTTCTCATTTTTGAACTTGCAGTCTTTTCGTAGATGTTGCCCTCCACAGCCGTAGCATTGACTGTTAGGCTTAGAAATGTTACCGGGTTTCTTGCGAATTGGAGCGTATCCCAGCTTACATGTAGGTTCCACCTCTGGGACCTGTTTATCATTGACAGTGCTGACTGAATGTAGCAACAATTCTCTGGAGTATGCTGCTTCGTATGCATCTGCGAATGTCGTTGGTTTCTTTGCAATAACCTCATCACAGATATTTCGACTCTGCATCCCGAATAGCATTTGCTCTATTAGCATTCTGTCGAGGAACGTATCATATTCGCAAAAGGATGCAGCTTGTTTTAAGCGAAGAACGAAGGCTGATAGGGATTCCTCGGCTTCCTGATGTAGTTGGCGAAATTTGAAACTCTCTGCATATTTGTTTCGTTTTCCATCGAAGTGGTCAATTAGCACTTCTTTTATTTCCCCGTATTGCAATTCTTCGGGTCGTCTTGGATTAATAAGAATACGTAGAGTTGTATTCAATTCTGCACCCATATGCACACGTGCGTAGTTATGGTGCTCAGAAGAAGGAATTTTGCTTAGTTGAAGTGCCCAGTCGAACCTTGTGAAGTAATCTTTTACCGTAGTCTCCTCCCCGCTCTTATAGTTTGGCATTGCAAACCGCGGCGTCATTGTAGAATTCTCAGAATTGCCAGCATTGTGGCTTGCTTCCTCAACTGCTGTGCGAATTGCACCAGCCAGTGATTGTAGGATTTCATTCAATTGGGCTGCGTCGATACTCATCTTGTTTACTTCTGACACCAGTGTTGTGTCCTATATATTAAAATATTAATTTATTTTAAGACTGAAATTCATTGCGTCTTTTCAATATGATTTCACAATTATCAATGGCGTTGCCAATACAAATCGATTCTTAATACTAACATAAGCGATTATTCGATTAACTATCGATACATAAAATGATTACAATGTAGTATTATTAATTCATACATAACAGTTTTATTTGCGCTTATTCAGTGCTATGAAAATTCGATCATAAATATCACAAAATAAAATTCAAAATGAAACTTAAGAAAATTTAAATCAAAAACCAAAGTTAAAAATGAAATGCATAATATTTTTGGATGTATGAAAAATCAAAATTAACCTTTATAAATGAAACGGTTACTAAAAGGCTATTTCGGATTACAGAGTTTCGTTCAAGTGCAAAATTTTTTTTCGTTTGAATGATACAAAACTTTCCTTAACCCTTTAAGTACCTATTGAAAATTTTGAATTTTAAAAAACGTCGATTTTAAAACTTTTTTCCTCGATTTTTTTCAAAAAACATTTTTAAAAATTTTTTGATGAAAAAAAATTCTTCATACAATTTTAATAGTGACTGCAAAAACAATTTTTCAATAATTTCTTTGCTAGTATTTGTAAAAAATTTTTTAAAACTGTAAAATATGACTATTTTAACCCCTTTTTCCTACTTTTCATACAAAAAGTGTCTTTTTTGCAGTTTTAAAAAAATTATTGAAAATACTAGCAAAGAAATTTTTGAAAAATTGTTTTTGCAGTCACTATTAAAATTGTATGAAGAATTTTTTTGCATCAAAAATTTTTTGAAAAAAATCGAGGAAAAAAGTTTTAAAATTTACGTTTTTTAAAATTCAAAATTTTCAATGGGTACTTAATGGGTTAAGGAAAGTTTTGTATCATTCAAACGGAATTGAAATGACCTTTCCATTGATGCCAAACTTAACATAAAGTAGGATCAAATTATGGATATATTTAACTTTAAATGTTGTCAAAATAAATATGCCGACTAGT
>JBAMBJ010003903.1:0-35938 GCA_037043495.1 Drosophila recens
TATATAAATTTAAAAGAGGGCGATTTATAATGAATTTTAATGAACAAATTTTTAGCTAGCACAGACCGCCTAAAAATTTTTTCACCAAAATTCATCATAAATCGCCCTATTCTTGAGTTTCTTTTTTTTTTTTTGAGAGCAGAGCCGGTACTTGACGGTTACCAGAAATACTTTGATTCACTTTGCAAAAAAAAGTTTTAATTTTGTAAACTAGTGTTATCTTAACTAATATAGACAGTCCGCTGAAAAGAACTGCATTTAAATTTTGTTGATATCTTTAATAGTTTGGCAGTTATTCGATCTTTAAATTTGTCCCTACCCTTGCACGAAATAAGCTGTGAGCCACTGTATATAAAATGACCAACTGCGAAATGAACATTTAGTTCATGATTGACTGAATAAGTTCATTCGCTGATCTTAATGACCCGTTCATTTGAACTTTTTCAGAACGGAACGATACAACTCTACTCAACAACCAACATACGCAGGTGTTTAAACTTTTGTAAAATTAGTGAAAAAGTTTAATAGTTAAGAGTTAATAGAAATAACAGTCAAACAGCTCACGTACAAAATGGCACAAATGGATATGGAATTGAAAAAGGCAAGTGTTTAAACGGCTCAAGAATGATGAATCAATTGGCGGCTGGCAGCGCGTGGTGCTCCTAAAAAGAAAAATACACACTCATCTGTTCTTTTCCTAACCCAACCCAACCCAACCAAAAAAAAAATAGGCCTTCACTGAGATGCAGATTAACAAATTGGCCACTACGAAAAAGATAAATATGATCGATATGAAATGCGATATGGTGAAGACTGGTAAACACAAATATACGCTAACTGAGAAGGGAACCAGCAATTTGTCAGATGACACAAGGTGAGCTTGAAATTCCAGGCTGTGAACGAAAGAAACAAACAAGCAAACATTTTTCATTTTCAGAGTCTATTTGTCCGTCGGGCGCATGTTTCTGTTGACTGACGTGCAGAATATGCGTGATGAGCTGAAGACTAAGCAGGAGAAATGTGATAAGGCTATTGAGCTGCTTGAAAAGAAGAAGGAATTCCTGCAAAAATCACTCAAGGATCAAGAGGATGGCCTTCGCGAACTAGTGCAGCAGCGCAAGGAGGCGGATACAACAGCGAAATAAATGCGAATACTACCCTCAGTTCAGTTCAATTCAATTCACAGTCTACAACACAGTCTCAGAAGCACAGTCGAGCCAACGTTATTTATTTTCAATATATTGGTCAAAATTAAAGTTCGCATAACTAACAAACTCGTTGCCCAAGTTACGATCATGTTCGGGTCGAAAATTGCATTTAAGAACTGTCAAACTGGCTGTTAGCCAAGATTCCACTACTTCGCCGGAACAGAAAACAATCTTGGAGTCTTTGCTGCGCTGTAAGTTGATTATTATCCTTGACATCTTGCCCATGCACTCTTCAGACAGAAAGGGAGGATCAGCAATTATTAAATCATAGCACTTGTGATGATCCCGTAGGTAATCCAATGTGCTGTCCACCGCATTGAAATCATAATGCACAAAGTCGTTGCCGTAGGCAGCGAATCGTTGATCGTACTCAAAGATGTTGACTGAAAGACAAATTATCTCTACTCGTACAATATACAAGTTAAACTACACTCAATGTAAGCATACCATTGTCATGTGCATCCTTAATTGTTGCATAGAGTGACGGACATGACAACAAAGCTATCCGAAAGTCTGAACTGCCGTGTTCCTTGACAATTTTAGCTACTGCATCACCTATTGCTCGCTTCGTTCCGTCACTGTACCAAAACTGGCTGAGTTGCTAGAATAAATACGTTCATGAGGTTTAAAGATTCTAGATCCATCAAATTGAATTCTGTACCCAATCCTCTTCGAAATGTGCATCCTTGCCAGTTTGATCAATCATACGCTGCTCTTCGTCATGCTCACGCTGCGTACGTTCCGCCAGGAATTCGTTAAGTATAGCTAATGTATCCGCAGGCAGTGTAATATCGTCATTATCCATGGTTGAGATTGGGTTTATCTGAATACCATCAAATATAATTTAGCTAATGCGGTTTGGCCGGCAATGTGTTGGGTGAGGAAACGTGTGTACACACTGGTCAGAGTTGCCAGATATCGATGTGTAGCAGTTCTGCACAAAAAATCATATCGATATGCGTATCAGTACTGCATAAAATTTCTTATCGATAGTCATTAAATCTCAACTGCGTGTCCGACACTTTTTTATTAAATTTAATTTTGAACCGTAAAACAACGCTGTGCGTTAGCTTCATTGTGAGGGTAAGTTCACTCTACCAGTTTAATACGTTTAACTAAAATTATAGCGTGTTAGTGCACAAAGTTTTAAAAGCTGTAGCAGCAACTGCAGCTGCACAATTCACAACTGATGTGTTGCTTACTTTCTTCGTATGACTGTGTACGTGAGGAGGGGGTTCCAAATTAAAAAAAAAGAGAATAAAAAGTGCGGCCACAATAGTTAATAACCTAATTTGCCTATGATATGGAGGCAATGGTGTTACATGTCTATGTTTCTGTCAATAAATAGAACATGCAGGTCGCTATCACCGCCAACAGATACATGTATGCTTTACCGGCTACGTGTTGCCCAAAAACGGAAGTCTCCAATTCGAGGCTGTTTTTTTTTTAATTCATTTTTCATATATTTTCCTAGTCATGCAAAGGCTGCAAATGAAATAAAAGTGCACTTTGCTTTTTGCTGTGTCATTAATTTGCCTATTTTATATCTACATGTACATATGTACATGTGTAAGTGTTATAGGTATCAAAAGTTCAAGAATGTCAATCAGCGCAATCCGATGTCACAGAATAAACGCACCTTGTTCTCAATTTTGTGACTGCCACAACTGACGTGTTCCTCGTGGCCCGTACGTGACGTCATTTGTTTAGGAATAATTACCTAAATTTCATCATGTTAAGCTTGATTAAACTGCCAAAGTACTATCTAAGTCATATTACATTTCATGTGCATAAGAAATGAACAATCATTGTATGTATACACAGTATGTCTAGTTATTATTTTGACAAACAAAAATCCTTATATTTAACTTTGGCCTTAAATATGTATGTATATATATATTTTTTAAATTTTTGATGCTTCAGAAATTAGGAAATGGGAAATATTGAGTTTCATTGAGTTTACCTATTGAAAACATCATTCCAAGAGAGAGAAATTTACAGAGCAAAATTCGGTCTTATGGTACTAAGTAAATGTTGTAAAATACAAATATTAAGATTCTGTGAGATTCTTAATTATTTTTGTTTTATTATTTTTCAACAAGTACTTGACTCACTGTCTATGAAGTGGACAACTTGACACAGTTTCAATAAGGGACACCGTTAAATATCAAAATCAATATTCATTCGACCTTCCATGTGCATACTTAATTGATGTCCTTAATGGCCAACTGTTCGGTTCTCTCTCTCCCTATTCAAAAAGTTATTCACATTGGCTATGCATTCATTTATCTTTACAGTTTTCCGCCAGTTTCACATAAATTTCTGCCCACGCTGCGCCGTCGCAGTTTTCCCTCTCTCACTCTATCTCTGTCTGTTGGTTACGCCTCTCTCCTCTCGCCTCGCCCTCTCTGTCTCTCTGCCACCTGTTTGGCCATTGTTACGTGTCTGTTTGTTGTTGTTATTTTGACGAGTATGTCGTAACGACATGCACATTGTGGTTACTTCGACTGACCCACCGTCTGCCGCCTCAACATCTCAGTCTGATGAAATAGTCGCTGCAGTTCAACAGTAAACTCGTACTTTTCCAGCTCTTAAAATTGAAATACAATTTTTTCTGGTTATTTCGTGAAAATCTCTAATTGCTTTGCCTCGTTAACTGCGTTTATTTTCTTATTTCAAGTGAAATTTTACCAGTAATATAATAAGTTTAAGCACTGAAACTTCTTTCCAACTGTTAATTTACCGATTCTTAAAAAGGTGAAATCATTAGTAAAATCGTTAGCAAAGATCTAGTAACGCTTACATGTTGTGTACATTTGCACTTCATTGTTTTCGGAAGCTTCAAAACATGTCTGTTATTGCAGCAGATTTAAGTGCCACAAGTCAAGTCAGACTAACGCCTCTTTGGCAACGCTGGACACGCCTTCACCGTTAACTGAATATGCATATGTGTGCAACTTTCCATTCAACTGGTTTTTTTTATTTGTTTTTTTTTTTTGTTACGACTAACAACATAGACATTGTAAATTTCAATTAAAATCGCGTGCCATTTATAAAGGCCCTGCGTCGTTTAATTCAGAAACTTTTCGTTCTGGCCAAAGTATTTTTATAGCAATTTTAAAGTAGGTAAATAAAAACAGAAAGGAAATCGGCACTCCAATATTGCTCAAGTTTCAGTCTTCAAAGTTGCCGAGCAACCCTCGCCTGACAGGGGCACATCAGCATAATTATTCAACTAGATCGTGACATGCTCTTTCCATCCATTATTAAAACTAAAGTAAATTGGAAATGTAATCTTTAGCCAGGGAAAATACTTCATTGAGTTTATTTTTGAGTTGTTGTTAGTTTGCAATTTTAAAAATTTCTCAAATTCTTGCTCACAAGTTACGGCAATCGTTATAACGAGCTTATCAGGCCAACGATTAGCGACCTGTTGATAAGCAGCATTAACTTTGTGTTTGCCCCGCCAGTCTGTGATAACGTTTTCTGATATTCCTTACTTTACTTGTTTGTCACACAATATTAGACCGAGCAACAGCAGAGAACAAGAAGAATATTTATCAAACATGAGCACGGCAACTGAACAGCCACCGCGCTTTGACAGCGCCTCGGACGATTCACCGCAAGGATCTTCGAACAACACATCACAACAACAGCAGCAGCAGGAGCAGCAACAACAACACCAGCAGGCACAGAATGCGCCGGCGAAGCTCCTACAGCATTTCCAAACGAATCGCATCGATTCTGCGCTGTGGGCGCTTCGTCTGCTCGTCATTTTCTTTACCATCAGCTATGTGTTGCCCATTTTCACGTGAGTATGACAAGTAAATAAAAGCAGAAGTATATCCAACATGATCTGTAATCCTTTCCAGCTCACAGCAGAGCTCCTTCAACAAGGTGTTGCTGGCAAATGCGGCTATTTCTGCGCTCCGTTTGCACCAACGTGTGCCGGCCTTCTCCTTCAGTCGCGAATTTCTTGCTCGTCTGTTTGCCGAAGACTCGTGTCATTACATGATGTACTCGCTGATCTTCTTTAGCATTCGTCCCACGCTGCTGGTCTTGATCCCCGTCGTGCTGTACTCTGTGCTGCATGCGTCCAGCTATTCGCTTAAATTATTGGATGTATGTATTAATCACTGAAACATTTTTAAAGTAATTCTATAAATTAGTTTTTTGGTTACTCGATACATATCACAATTCGAATCCTTAAAATTATTTTTTCTTGGTTCATAGGTTACATATATTTAATCTTTTTATATATTTTTCTTATATTGTGAAGTTGTTTGAGTTTTAAACTTTAAATAATTTACTTTTGTCACTACTGTTGTCTGCAGTCCACAGTAATATATTTATAAATAGTTTAATGTAATTTATTCAATAGTGCTTTAATTAACTAGCGAATAATTTAGACATTTCATAAAATACAACTATGTATTTTATCTATCATTTTTATAAATGAATCATTGTTAGTTTCAATTTTCTTAAAATTGTGATAATTATATTAAATTCTACTTATTAAAAAACGTTCCATTATTTTATAAAACAAAAAATAGGGGAAAATTTATAGTATAAATTGAATTTGTGTATTTTGATTTAAAAAAGATTTCTAACATATCTGTTATGCTTACAGCTGATTGGCCAAAACTCTTGGTGGGGTGCACGTTTCATCATCTCGATTGTGGAGTTCCAGGCAGCCAACATACTGAAGGCCACCGCATTCTGCGAAATCTTCATTATGCCCTACGCAATTGTGCTGACCTTTATGTAAGTAATTTACATTGGTTGTCCAATTTCATATTTGATTTTAATGCTGATTTTTGCTTTTTTAATACAATAGGAGTCATGCTGGTCTAATGACACCCATTATCTACTATCACTATCTGGTCATGCGCTACAGCTCGCGTCGTAATCCGTATCCACGCACTGCATTTGCCGAGCTGCGCATCACCTTTGAGGCACTGGCCTCCCGCTCCCCGCCCGCAATTGGCAAAATCATCCGCGGTGGCATTAGCTTCGTGAATCGTCTGGCACCGCAGCCACAGCCGGCTCCAACGCAGTAGATTAACAAACAACACACAACATCAACAACAAAAACAAAAACAACTACAATCAAGTGACAACATATAATAACAACATTATAGGCAAAATAAGCCTATTTAAAGAAGAAAACACACATATACTCACATTAAAATGAGTTTAGGGTCCACACATTCTTAATTGTTACCCAACCAAATTTGTATCAACATTTTGAGTCCGTGCTTAAGATAAATTTATTGGTTTATACTGTATGTTAATGCATATATTTCTTCTACTCTAACTATTCTCAATGATTTTTGTTTCATTGTAACTTGAGCACTAAGTTAAATTATAATCATTTAATTGAAAACTATTCCATAACTTTGAATTTTTTGTTTGCACCGATTTCAAATTTAACACTTGTATTATTATCGTTAATGCAGACAGATAGAGTTTAATATATAAATGTCATTGTTGCATGTTTTTATTTAATTTAAAATTGAACAAATTTTGTAGAGATTAAGAGAAGAAGAAGACGACACATTGATTGAAAAGACGAAGTGCAAAAGTATTCATCGATGATGGCAACTGATGATTTACATATTTATACAAGAACAACAATTTATATTAAACACATATTTTCTTTACATTACACAAAATGTAAGACCAGAACAACAAGAAGAAATCAAGTAAAATGAAATAAATTTGTTCAAGGTGGGATGTAATAATTGTTTGGATTGTGATGTGATTATTTTTGAATTTATTTACAGCAAACAAAACATCTTACAGAAAGACCACATATTTTGACAACAAACATTACTTTTGAATATGGATCTTTTCAGTATAATTTGCTTAGCTGCCTCGATACTTAGCTGCATCGGTAAGATAGTTGCCTGATCAGTTGAAATCAATTTACTTTAGAAATAAAATAAATTACCTTAACTGCTTTTTAGGATAGCTGCCTCTAATGTCTGTGCAAAGAACTCGAGCCAGCTAAGTAAATTATTCTGTGTACAAAACATTATACTTAGAAAGTTATTATATTATTTTTTTTGTGTGTTTTTATACATTTTTTCCATTATTGAAATATGTGCAATTTGGTACCTTAAGAATTCTCAGTAAATTAACATTATTTATAATGGAAAAAAGCTTAAAAACGCATAAAATTTAAACGAATTGGATGCCTCGATTATCAGTTTTTTGTACTCTCATTGAAAAGTCGAAATCTATCAAAATTTGCATTTTAAGAATATACTTAGTAATGCATTTCCCAGAAAAAATCAATTCAAATGTTCAACAATAAGCGATTCTCATTTATATTTTTACTACCCAATTTTTTTTTTGTTTTTTCTCAGCTTTGCCACCAAACCAACTTTAAAATAAAGTTAATTAATATACAAAGTTTTGCATTTAATTTTTTTTTAAACTGATTTCAAATTGATCTGTTCGTTTAGACCAGCGGTGGGCACGCATGGGCTCCGGAGCTAGCGGCTGCTCCCGAATTCAGATTTCGTGCCCATCGCTGGTTTAGACAGTTAAAATAATCGATATGCCTAAAAGTATGCAATTTATTTTGTAAGTAACCAAATAACCGAAAATGCCTAGTTGAGAATTCAAATATATCACTGCGCTCGACAGTCCGCGCTAGTGACAAAAGCAGCACGACGGGTGCGAAAGGCGACTAGCATATTTACACAGGAGGAATGGAAAATTTGCTACGACTGTCCGATCAGGTCGAGTAATATACCGATCGAAAGGTATCAATTTAACTTACAAATGTGCATTTTGGAAACTCACCTGGTTCGTGAGATAAACAGGTGTAAGTGGGAGGGTCAAAATTTTAATGATTGGGGGAAATGGGCCGTTGGAGCCTTTCTGAATTTTTTTTTACTGGGTTTACTGGTTCAAAAAGTAATTCATTTTAAAATTTTAGTCGCCTTCCGAAAATGAGATGAAAAGTCAGTATGTCTGTTTGTTTGTTTGTTTGGATCAAATCGTTGATTTAGCTTAAAAGTTTGAATGAGGACTTCATCCCGCTCAAAAATCGTTTGTTTTACGACTTTTTCGAAAAATCGCTAGTTAGCGGGAAATCGGTAAAAAGCGCTAAAATTGAAGCCCCCATATTAATATTAAGTTTAACATATAAATTATTTTAAAATAAAATTTTTGTCACAAATAGAAATATTTATTAGGTATGAAGAATTTAGCGCAATGTGCTGAGGGTCAAAAACTTTATTTTAAAATAATTTATATATAAAACTTTATATTATTCGTCACAAAATTGGATATCAGAAATTTTGGGGCATGAAAATGTTTTCGTCACTAGATTTTTATATTCTAGATATTATATTCAAATAACATAGCTGTTAACATAAATAAAGAACAAAACGTGAAAATCTAAAAACACTTAAATACTACTACTTCGCCATCTGTCGATGAATTTGCATGAAAAATACCTTATTTTCTATAGAACAATATCAGCTTTACGTTAAACCTTTAAAAAAATTGTGTCTTTGTGATATCTATTTTTTCCAGGACGATATGTATGGGAGAAAGTGGAAGAGAATTAACTAACCTTCTTGGCCAAATCGGATAAGTAGAAATGGAAATATACTCAAAAGTGTTGGAGTAACTTCGAAAATTCGAAAAAATTTAAATATTTCGAAAACGGTTCCATAAAAATAATTTTAAATGTAATTTTCGTGTTTAGGGGGCCAAAGTCCATGTGAATAAAATACTTTGAATAAAATACTTTTGGCTGTAAACTAGTGTAATTTCTCATTTAAGTGGATAAATTTTTTGATGGAATTACGAAAAAACAAAGATATTTTTTAGTTACAAGAGTACGTGAAAGTTCAAAGTTTCCCATTCAGTTTCCACACAAATGAAACTGAAATCCCATTGCAAGTTTGTTGTTCTCATACGTAAATTAACCAATTTAACAAGTGTATGTGATTTTGTTTGGTTGAAGCATTGCAACCACCACCCAGCATGTCCACTAAGTGGGGTAGATTGGGCTTCACTTCCACGAACGAGTTTTGCTTTTTCTTCCGATTCCCAGTTCCCGATTTTCCCCCCACAAGTTCAATGAACTCTTCAGCATTGGACGCTTTTCTTGTGCTGCATTAAAAAAAAACACTTTTCTTTCGATTGAGGGGAAAGGAAGGAAAGCACAAGACTCACTTTCATTTTTGGTGAGCGTGAGGGAAATTTTTTGGCCATCGCTGTTGGGCACAAGAGGGTGGTGGGGAAAAGGATAGGTGGGAGGGGGTGTTGCCATTGGGCGGCCATTCAACAGCATAGACACTGAGACAGCCAATGGATGTGGCTGTGAGTGTTTGAGAATCAAAATCCGAGTCGTTGACGGTTTCATGGGGTTCTTGAACTTTTCCCTATGGGCAGCGTTTGTTTTCCTTTTGGCTTTTCCAGAAACATTTTTGGGCTAAAGATTATACAGTCGAACTTCCCTAACTCGAACTTCCCTAACTCGAAGTCTCTCTAACTCGAACAAAATCGACTGGCAATACTAGGCAAATTTCATACAATTCTACTTCCCTAACTCGAAGTCTCCCTAACTCGAACTGTTTTTTGTGGATAATGGTGATTCGAGTTAGGGAAGTTCGACTGTATTTCGTTTCAGTTGATGCATTTTATGTTGACGTTGTTCTTATTGTTGCTTTTCGTTTATTTTGTGGCAGATTGATTTGTAGTTTCCGATTTTAAAGACTTTGAACTGAAAGATTGTTGAAATTGGCTTTTAATTATACACTTGGGCAAAACACTAAAGTTTTCTCACATAAGTTTATAGCGCCGATGGACTTGGGATACTCCAAACCACATTAATTAGGCAGATTTTCTTCTGGGACAGGACTGCAAACCTGCAACATTTTAAAGACGTCTTTGATAACATAAATGATATATATTAATTTTGTTATTTTACTTTTCATTATTGAAGCTTTTAAAATTTGCAGAATAAAATTGCTAGGTCCTTAAGGACTGATGGTCAAACTATTTAATATAATTTAAATAAACTATTAAGTAATACAAAACAAATAATAATAATTTTAAATTTCTTTATTATTCTTTCAGCTTAAATTTAAATGTCTATATAGTTCATTTTATTATAATATTATATTGAGTAACTTAGTTATTTTAATTTTTTAAAGTAACCAACTGTTCTTAGTTGATATTAACAAAATAAATAAATATTAAGATTTTATTATTTATTCCAGCTTGCATAAATCAAGCTAAAATAATATTATCGATATTAAAATATGAATTAATTAATACATTTATTTTACCAAGTTTGCTTAGCTATTTATTAAATTGTGTAAGTGCACTTATTGGTTGTATCTTTGTTTTTCTATCAGAAAATTTCAGAGCCCAATCAAATGGAATTTAAAAACGAATAATATAATTTAAAAATACAATTGAAATTTTAAAAAATTACATAAATCCTAAATGTGGGTCAAGCCAAGACAAGCAACAAAAATTAAATTGGACATGTAACTATTCAGCAAGAGTGAGAGAGGGGGAGAAATGTCAGATACATTTAGAAGAGTGATATGATGGCTTACCAATCCACAGCTTGGGACACGCATAAAATTTAAGTAGTCCCCGGGAACTATGCTGATTATGCATTTCCACCCTCGTCCGTACGATCCGAGTTCGACTTGCTCCACAGACAAACAGAAAAACCCTAAGTGACATCATGACAGCAACGACGCCCCCCGACCACTATCTATCTATGTATCTATCTATCTGTATCTAGTAAGCACGCCACGCAACTAGAAAACAGTTGCATTTGTTGTTAAAAAATACATATACATACATATAAAAGAGAATTAAATTAGATACAGAAAGTAAAAGCATAGCCCCCTTTTTGGGGTTGTCCGTCCCCGTTCCCGTCCGTGTCCCCCGCCCCCCTTCCCCACGTCAGTTGAAGCTCACGCGCTGCCCAAAAGGTCTTTGAACTCAACGTCAAATGTTGTACTGAAAATGGGTCACGCAACTTTTTTCTCCCAATTTTCCCTGTCGTCCATTTGGTGGTGGGTGTTCGTCTGTTCCTCCAAGAGCTCTCTGCGTTGTCGCTTGTCTCCCCGCCGAAAGTCAAAATCAATTTCAATTTCAATTGCATTGCGTAGTCGCTTCGAGTTTGCGTACTTCTCACAGCTGATTCAAAGGGAAATTTTGGATTTTGAGAGTGCGAGTGTGAGTGTGAGTGTGAGTGAGTTTAATGCGCAAGTTTGGATTAGACTGTCAAACATTGAGGGTGACTTACAAATTTTACTGAATATAATTCAAGCATTAAAATCTGACTATTTATAATATTCCAAATATTTCAAAAAGAATAGCTGAAATGAAATAATTCCTAATATTTACGACTAAAGTAATTTCAATTTAAGTATGCACTTCCCTTTTACATCTCTATATTCACCACATTTATTCAAAAGTTTATTGCCTATAAATTACATTTATTGTTAAGCAACTGAACTAGTAGAAAAAACATCCGCTCTGCTCTCAAACGTTTCAAATTTCCCTGCTCTCAGATGACAACAAAAGCACTCATACATAAACTTGACTTGCACTCAAACTTTTAGTGAGCCTCAACGTAAATTCCCTCCAATTGGATTGAATGAGCATGGCATAAATTTCCCCTCGTAAATGTGCTTGACTTGCACTCAAATCTAATAAAACACTCAACGTAAATTTCCTACCAATTGGATTTGATGAGCATGACATAACCGGCTGGGAAATTGTTTGCTCTTGTGCGCGTGAGTGCGTGTGCGTGAGTATGCGTGTGCGTGTGTTTATTTGTGTGGGTGTGTATCTGTGTGTCTGTTTGTTTGTTAGACAAAATACACGTGCAGTTTGTGTGGGCCAGTGACCTCAAGTAACGGTATCCATAGTATTAGATACCCAGTGGTAAATTTGTCGCAGAAAAGAATACAGAATTCATACAGCGCGCTCACAGCTCTGCGCGCCGAGTTCATGTAAAACCCTCATTCGCTTTTATACCTGCGTGGCCACAATTCTCTGTAGGAAATTTAGAAAACCGCGCACTGAAAAGAAAGAAAAAACAAATAATAATTACAAATGTGGTATTTTATGTGTTTTGTATTTTACTTACATACCTGGCTTGTGTGTATGTACAAAACAGTATCACTGCCGAATGTGGTAGACTGTAATATATGAATTGTGTTTTATTTGTTAATTATATTAAAATACACAATAAATATATTTAACTTACCGCTTCACTTATGTTGTTTACGCAACACGAGCTGTTTACGCAACTAAAACGCAAAAGAAAAACTGCAAGAAAAACACACAAAAAGGGTTGCAACCCATACAAAATGTAGCTGATCGAATTTTTTTGTACACTGCAATAACTGTTCAAAACCCTATAACAACCCTACAAAAGTGAATACAAACAAAGAAACAAAGAAAAAATCCAAGCAGCGTTCTCTGCAGCAGAACGCAATGTCAAACTCAAGCAAACGAGCGAACTCATAGCGGAGTTTGCTGCATGTAATTCGCACTGCTCAGAAACAATTCTGTGCAGCGTTCTCTGCAGCAGAACGCTATGACAAACTCACTAAAACGTTCGAGTTCGTAGCGGACTTTGTTGCAGGGAACTTTTACCACGACGCAAACGATTCTAAGCAGCGTCTTGTACAACCAAACACTATGAGAAACTCATGCAAACGAGCGAACTCATAGTGGACTTTGCTGCGGGGATTTCACACTTAGAGACGATCGATTCTGACTACAGAGCGCGCTCATGAAAGTTTGCAGAATCAGGGATGTGCAACTTAAAACTACAGCGCCCGTATAGAATTCGTTCACCACACGCCTGAATTCCCGGCTGGGTTGTTCTTTGCTTCTATTCTGGTTTCTAATTCAGCCCGCAGCTCAACTCATTCTCGTTTTTGGGGGGCGTTGCGCGTTCCTCTTTCCTCTTACTGATCACTGATCACTTGGGAGCTTTCTTTTTCATGCTCATTGTCTGCTTTGGATGGGGGGAGGCTGAACTGAACTGAACTGAACTGAAGTTGAAGTGTTGTTGTGATAGAAGCTGAGTGTAAATTTATATTCTTAAGTAGCCCAAAAGAAATTGAGACCTAATGAATTTGTTGTTTACTAAAGTTTTTGGGAGGTTTGGCAATTTTTTTTTAAGATTCTTAAGTTTGTAATTGAAAAAGTTTCTTAGACTATAACTTTCAGCTCTAATTTATTGAATCTCATATCTGTTTTATAATACTAAATTATGCATTTTTTTATATTCATTATTATTCATTTAAATATTTAACAAAATATGATTAGTATGATTACGCATTATATTCTAAAACTGAAAATAACATATGTATATTCGATTTTTTATTTAAAAATAGTACTTCTTCTTATATTTTAAATTTTATATAAAATAAATGTTATAGTCTATATATAAATAAAGGCGAAGATTTGATTTCTCGTAGATCTCTGTGGATTTTTACAAAACTTGTAATATAACTTTTACACATTTTCCGACTTTTATTCTTCATTTCTTTTTTGTCCTTTTAGCTCAAATTTAAATTCAAAAATAAAATTTATATTAATAAAAAATCATATTAAGTTACATAATTTTAAAATGCACTTTTCGTCAACTAAAATTAATATTAAATAAACATTAAATAATTTATTTTATTTTATTATAAACATATTAAATCAATATTAAATTAGGAAGAGTATAAAAATAAGATCTGGGGCTATGGTATAAAGAGTTAATTTCTCAACCTATTCGTTTCTTTGATCATGGAAACAATGCCGGCCGGCAAATAAGCCAACAAGCCGAAAAACAACTCAAATGAAAATTAAACAAACCAAAATATCTGGCAGTTAGACAATGAAATTTCCCTAGTCCCAGCTCCCTTTACACCAACACCAACACCACACCCTCCCCGCTCCCTTCTCCAAAGGGGCAACGAGTTTCCCCCCGTCACATCACAACAAATGATGCGCATGGCAATAATAGCCAGAAAAGCGGGCAACTCACCCTTGCCTTCCAGTCAAAGCCACCCCCCTAAAGACACACAGAACAAGCTCGAGAAAATTTTGTGTCAAGAAAGTGAAAAGAAAATGGCAAGTTCATTGAACTTGAGAACTAGAAGTGCGTAGAAGTGCGAGTAAAAGCTAAGCCGGAAAACTCCAAGAGGCTGAAACCGCAACAAGCCCAAAAACCAACCCCAAAAACGCGTAAGGAAATTTTCTACTAGGCCATGGGCAGAAAACATATGCGTGGGTCAAAACGGGAGGGTGGCTTGCACACCTTTCAAGAGAGAGAGAGGGGATGTGGTTGGGGGTGGGGTGTGAGTTATGGGTGGGTGGCAATTTGACACACATCTGAACATAAAAACAGATAAAAACCGGAAATGAGAGCATAAAACGCGAACAGGCTGCGAAATAAAGCGGTGTACAAGTTTTTGGCCTATTCCCATTTTAGCCCTGGGCCCGGCTATCTAAATCGTAAAATTTGTAATTTATGTCACTAGCATTGGCTATTATGTGTGTGTGTGTGATGTCCAAAAACTTTTCAAGCGTTATGCCATTTGTAATCAACTTTATGAGGGCTTAATAAGAACGCCTAACCTGGCTTTAACAACTCTAAAGGGATTAGAGATCAACGGGTTTATTCTGTAAACAGATAATAACTGGTATATCTAAATATCCAAAATATCAGAATATCTTCATTCCAAAAGATACAACTTGTCTTTTAGCTAAGAAGTAAATACTTTTTTGATAAAGCAGCTTAAATTATATTAATATGTATTAATTGCTAGAATATACTATAGATAAAAACACAAATATTTTTGATCAAACAGTTCATAACTAACATTGAGATTTGCATTAACTTATTATAAAGTTTGAAATGTGATTGTACAACAATTAAACTATTGACTACGCAAATAATCTGAGATTATATTGCACACTATATATTTTTATAGTTCCAATCATCTTATAGCAATTGAAAATTTATAATTGAGGGTATTTTTAGTACAAAATTAGAAATTTTTTTTTTTTCAAAACTGTTTTTCCCTTTCATAAAATTTTATATTTTCGATTTACAAGCACAACTTTTAAAGTAAAGTCATGCTTATAAGCTATCCTAGAAATTTCATTTGAAACGCTTACAAAAAACACAAAAGTTACTCAAGAAATTTTTTTGTATTGCTTATAAAGTATGTGATTATTTATTGAAGTATCTCAAACTGATGTACAGGATATCACGTAGTCAATTGTATTTTCCAAGTTGCTTTTAATAGATTATAATATTATATATTTAATAAAATGGGCTAATCATATAGATTTTATTTATAGATTACTCAATTACGTCGCACTATCACGTAAAAATCGATTATCATTTTAATATGCTATGAATTTTCATAGAGAGAGATAAGTGGGAATTGCCAAATGTTTTTAGGGCCAGGCGACACGAGACCCAAGTGTCCCAGACCATAAAGTATGTCATGGAATTGCCTTTTAGCCTTATTCATTGCCAATGTAATTTGAATGTATTCCATGCGACTCACATATACAAACATTTCCACCAACAACAACAAGTGCAAACGCATTTGAGCAAGTATTTACATGGATCCATTACGGTAATTTTTCTTGATTTTTATTTGCATTTTGTTTGTTTGTTTTTATTTGTGTGGAAATGCAAATAAATTCAGCTTACGGATGCTTGGCGGCTCTTTTCAAAACAAATTTGTTTTGAGATTTAAATGTCTAGTGGTAAAACTATAAATAATGAGCAAGGGAAAGTCTGTATAGTATATTTCTTTATGAAAATGAATAGAAATGAAAATGTCATCCGAACATTGTTTTTTTACATACTTATTTTCCTGCATTAGACGACCTTCAGGGCAATTTAGCCTTGTCGCAATTGTTTCCACATGAATTGCCTTAAAAATTATCAGGTTGTAGTACTCACTGAGTTGATCTAAACTCTAAAATTGTCTATGGTGATGATAGTTAATATGTTATGCCAATTTATCAATGGCCGCGTTCACCAGAACTAATCAATCAGTAATCATGTATTTTGTTTGTTCGATAACAAAGCATCACAATCAGAAAATTTCAGCGTACTATTTTGGTGATGCATTTTTAGTCATCATAATCTCAAAATTTGAAATCATGATTGCTTATCACTGCATTTCACCAGAATAATCATGGAAATTTCATCGATTTTCTGTTGTCGATTTGTTCTGGTGAACACGGCCAATGATTCTACAATGGATTGATCTTTATACAGCTTATAGTTACACTTTAATATTTTAATATTTACACTTTTAATATTTAGTTTTATATTTTTTTTTTCAGCTTAAACTAAAAAAAAAACATAATTTATATTTATTTAATTTAATTATAATTATAACAATTATTTCTGGAATGACATTGAGAAAATTGCACATAAGATCTTTTTTGAAAAGACTATCCAGAAACAGGATAAATATTTATTTCTAAATGATATTTTTAAAATAAAATATTAATATTAAAAATACAAGTTATGTTTCTTTTTTTTAATTTTTTAAATTAGAAAATATGTAACTGTTTTTTCGTAAAACCTATAATCGTTGCGGTCCTTAATTTTAATTTAATGTATTTTGTATTGATTTTTATATTTCTTGAAATTTTTAATGAAAATAAAGATATTCTGATCATGCAATAAATTTAATTTTTTTTATTTTTTTTTACAATCAGTTTGTGATTTTAATGAAGATCCACTCATTAGACAAACAAACAAAATAAAACTATGTATTATATACATATATAAATGTATTTATCATACATTGTAAAACAACTTTAAAGCCGTTTTTAATTTATTGCAACTTACGTTAAGGTGAAATAGATGAGCTAAGCTTTATTTTAGTAACTTTACTCGTAAGTCGCAGTAGACTGACATCAGAGGCTCCTTATCGAAAGTAATAATTTCACAAATGGCAACTACGTATGTTAATTGGTTGGGGGTGATTGTTACACGCATAAATCAAAAGGGAACTTCGATACTCATGGAATCCTTAGTAATCGCATGCATTATATTTTTGCATTCTAAGTATATTGCATTTGAGTTCGACAACACGTTTCGGCAATTAGCATTAACCGTGCAATGGCACCGGAACCGGGCAAAAATAATATTGCATTAAATATACAAAAAAAAAAAGGGGGAAGGGGAAAGAAAATATGCATACTATTGCAGTGCTTAAATTGTAGAGCTGGCCATAAATAATACACCCTATTGCATTTTACATCCAAAGTTGTCGGCGCGTGTAAATGACGATCGAACGAACGAACGTCGATCGGCAAAAACAACGAAACCCAGAGAGAAAAAGTGGAAGAGGATGACAGAGAGCGAGAGAGAAAGATTTTGTGAGTCAATGTACGACAGATTGGCCTTGCTAGTTGTCAAGGTTGTTCCAAATCAAACTATATACGATTCGACTTAAAATAAAACAAATATATACATATGTATGTGTAAACGCAATTTGTGCCCACATTGTGCGAAGTTCATAAATATTTACAAAATTGCAGACACCACTCTCTGGAGGGTGCGGTGGCTTTACGTAAGCCTTTGGTACCGATAGGACCCCAAGTGCCTTTTGGTTTTATTGCACAATTTGGAATCGTTTTTTGATTTAGATTGCGTTGTATCTAAAATTAAGTAGCACTTTTCTAGCATTTTAATTTGAGTGCATGAAATGGAAAATAAGTTTTTATTTGATATACATTGTTATGACTGGTGTTCACCATTAATTAGCACTCATCATTATTAACAATATGTCTATTTTTTTATTAGTACTATATTGCTGTATTACGTATTCCCTTCTAGAACGTAAAATATTATTTATTATAGCGTAGGTCGTTTTTTTAATTCGCATATTCCGGTGTAACGTTACTTTCCTTATCTAAATTTCCACATGGCAAATAATATTGCGTTTAACCGAAACGGAAATTGGCACTTCATGATTAACGATAACGTTAACTTACACATAATACAATGCGAGTCACTTAAATAGGGACAAAGGAAGCTTTATGCTTGTTTATAAAAGGAGTAACATTTCTCATAATTTTTAAAAGGCTTGTAATACTTTCGTTCAATCCAAAATTAGAATTAATTTATATTTTTTTGTGTAACTTTTTAGGTTTCTATTTTTTCTGAATCTTCTATTATTTTAATAAAATTTTAATTTTTCTTTTTGATTTCAAGTTTTACATATGAGCATTTCCACAAAAATGCCAACCGAGGCTAAAAACGAAAAATTGATCAAAAACTCACATCTCGTGAAATTTCTTTCCAAAAATGTATTCAAGTTATTTATTTAAGCAATATACGCTAGAAGAAATTCAATAGAATGAACATACATATATATTCTACATTGGAGTAACTTTTCATTTTTTCTATATTTTTGCCCATTTTCTTAAAAATTGATTTCCAAAATGGACCGTTTGTATTATATCGATTACACTTAGAAGGATAGTAAGATTGTAACATAAACCATTTTAACTCATAGAAATATACTGAAATTTTAATTTGCAACAAGTTTTTCGAGCGGATTCGATATATAATTTAAAAAAAGAGAGACAGAAACAACATAAATATTTTGTGGAATATTTTGTTACGTGCGACATATCGCTTGCGACAGTGACTCAAATCAAATTAAAAAAAAACTACTTAATATTTTTAAATCAAACAAAATGCATTTTTTAGATAAATTAATGCATTACATTTCAAAATGGATTGGATCAAAATATTCGTTCACGTTTTGCCGAAATTAGTGTTAGAGCTGGTCGCCGAAAAATCGAAAAGTCGCGTGCGAATGTGTTGGTTATTTTAAATTATCTTCGAATCGAACTATTTCCCAAAATCAACCTAAGCATCAATTATAGTGCTAATAAGACCTATAAGTTTCCCCTTTTGTCACAACAAAATAATGTATTGGCATATGTTTTATTTCACTTTGAATGTGTACGAATGTCGCATTCGACATTAGAGAATTACCCATATGGGCATTTCTCCAGAAATGTCAACCAAGCCTAAAAACGAAAAATTGCTCAAAAACTCACATTTTGTGCAATTATGTTCCTAAAATGTGTTCAAGTTATTTATTTAAGCAATATACGCTAGAAGAAATTCAATAGGATGAACATATAGATTCTACATTGGAATAAATTCACTTTTTCCATATTTATGTCCATTTTCTTAAAAATTGATTTCCAAAATGGACCGTTTGTATTTTTTCGATTACACTCAGTAAAATAGTAAGATTGTAACATAAACCATTTTAATACATAGAAATATATTGAAAGTTTAATTTAAAACAAGTTTTTCGAGCTGTTTCGATATATTATTTAAAAAAAGAGAGACAGAAACAACAGAAATATTTTGTGGAAAAAAATGTCACGTGCGACATGTCGCATGCGACAGTGACTCAAATTACATTTAAAAAAAAACTACTTGATATTTTTAAATCAAACAAAAAGCATTTTTTAGATAAATAAATACATTACATTTCAAAATAAATAGCATCAAAATATACGTTCACGTTTTGCCGAAATCAGTGTTAGAACTGGTTGCCGAAAAAACGACTTCTATCTGAGTCGCGTGCGAATGCCTTAGTTTTTTTAAAATATCTTGAAAACGAACAATTTCCCAAAATCCACTTTAGCACCAATTATAGTGCTAATCAATACCTATAAGTTTCTCCTTTTGTTTTAACAAAATAATGTGTTGGCATATGTTTTATTTCACTTTGAATGCGTACGAATGTCGCATTCGACATGGGAGAATTACCCATATCTTGAAAATTTGTTTCATAAATACATATGTTTAGTTTTGATTTTAAAACAAATGTTTTTACATTTTAAATGCTAATTTAAATTGTATATACATATATGACGACAAGTTCAAATTAAATATAAGCAATTTCTTTAAATTTATCTTAGTATTGTCTCTATGCAGGTGAATCGGAGTGCATATACAAGCATAAATACCTACATAAATAAGCAGACTGAACGTTCGGTCGACATGTCTACAGTACTTAAGATTAAATACCACAAAATACCAAAAGATACTTACGAAAATGTTTACAATGCACCGCCCTACCGGATGCTTTAATTTATGGTCGATATTTCGCTGTTATAAAATAATAAATAATGCAAAGAGTGGTATTTGACTCTAATCATTTTTTATTATTAAAAAAAAATTAGTACTTTTAAAATGTTTGACTTAAATTAAGTTAAAATAATTTTTGTATGATCAGATACACTCGTTATCAGCTATTGAAATTACTCACTGGGTTAATTACAATTATCAACAATTATCGACAGTTTAGCTGCACTCGTGAAAGGATCGTCTTGCTTCAAATGCACATCACACAATTTTGCAAACTGCAATTGAAACGAAATACGATGAATGATGACTTAAGAGGCCGGCAATGTAGGCGCGGCAAGATATTTAAAAATACATAACTGTAAACACGGAAAGTAGCCGAAAATAAAACTGAAAATTAATGCAAGTTACTTGAGAAAACACACACAGCACACATGTACACTCACAACGCAAGTGCAGGCCACGCGCAACTGTAAAGCAAATAACACAACTCAAACAAACATCAACAACAACTACTTACATATAGAGGCGTTCAGCCGGCATATAAAAAGCCGTTTCATACTTACACAGATACACATGAATATAAGCATCTGTGTGTATGTACATAGTTGTCATAGGCTAGAGAGATCGAAAGAGAGAGAGAGAGAGAGCTAGTGACATGTGCATGCGATAAAATGCAACGTGTAATATTCGCTTTGGAGGCCGTAACTATGTTTTCAACAAAGACTACGAACAATTCACAGCCAAATGCAAGAGGACGTGCAATAGTTTTCAACGCACGTGTCGACGGTCAATGAACCGCGCAAGAAACCAGATGAAAAGAGCGAAGCCCCAATAGCGGCGAGGGAGGTTAAACGAATGCAGCAACGAAAGTGCGCGCGAGAGCAATTGGCTTGGAAGGTACACGAGTATGTGTGCACCGAGAGAGTGGGAGAGTGTGAGAATGAAAAAGTTTTCTATATTTTTGCCGTTGCCGCGTGTAATGCAGTTATTATTGACGCAGTCTGGCCGTCGACACTCCCTCTGTTGCCATTGTTGTTGTTATTTTTACTGCTGTTCTTACACTGACTGCTGTTGTGTGATGTCGCATTATTTTGTTAATTGATTTGTTGCTTATTTTACACAGTACACCTACAACAACAACGTTACGAATGTGGCTCGTTTGGGGCTTGTAATATATGAATATAATATGCATAAATATCAGAAACGTATGCAAATTGTTAACTGCTGGAGACATTAGCTCAACGCTTTTTCAATTTAAACAACGATTGTGCAACAACAATTGCGAACGCAAGCAAAAATTAAAAAACAGCTGCTCGAAACTACAATAAATAGCTACTATGTACTTACATATGTACATGCATATAATAACTCAAATGCAAAGCTGTTTTATAATCATGCGATATTTGAGTGACAATACACATGAACATACATACATATGTATGTATGCATTGCAAGCAATATTCGTCTTTTCTTGAATCTTTGTTGGAATTGAAATTAGGAATTTGCAAAGTGTGGCTTCCATGTAACGAGATGATGAACTGGTGAGGGAGTTGCCAGATCACATTTATTCAGTGCTTTCACTTCCATTGCAGGAATTACAAAGTGCATTTTTAAATTGAATTAACTAGGCAGTGCTGCCAACTTTCAGTGTATCATGTAACCTCTTCGACAAAAAAAAAAACAAGCGGAATTGTCGAGTGCATTCGACAGTAATATACCCTGGGCCTAGGCCTCGGCACGCCGAAGGTTTGATGCCAATGCAATTAGTCCGTAATTATTCACCTATCGTTTCTGTGGCAGATACAACAAAGTAATTTGAACCAATTTTCCCGATATCTTAAAATTTTAAAAATGAATTAAAAGTAAAAATTATTTAAAAAACGAAAAAAAATTCGTTGACCGACAACAAAATTTGTTCTGCCTGATACAATAGGGAGTCTTTATTCCAAATTTGGTGGTCCTAGCTCTTACCATCTCTGATACCCCCAGTGTATAAAAAGGAAAACATACGTGGGGTCTAACAAAAGTTCGGTAAGTTAGCGACTTTTAAATCATTTTTCAAAATTCCAAAAGTCTCAAAACTTTCACAATACTTTTACGAGGCTATATTAAAAATCTTGGACTAATCGGTTGAAATGGAGACTAGAAAACGCAAATTAGCTGAAGGTATCGTACCTCAGATGAAAGTCTACTACCAACGCAAACAGAAATTCACTATAGCTTTTTATTCGGTTTTCCACGCAAACTGAAAGCCGTACAAATATTAGATGAATGTCAATATACCTATAGAACGATTGCACCATCTCTGAAGACTATTTCAAAATGTTTCTAAAGATTCCAGACAGGACACTTTTCTGTAGAGGACGATCGCCGAGAAGGTCGACCAAAATTTTCGAGGGTCGAAAGAAATGTGGCCCTGGTTATAACAAAACTTGACGAACACCCTCGATCTACCCAAGAAATGGTTGCTAGTGAACTGGACTTGAATGCCATATCCATATCTCGCATATTGCATGAAGAACCGATGTATACGAAGAAGTTTGCGCGATGGGTTTCATGCATTTTAAAAGAGGCCCAAAAAGAAGCTCAGATGCATTTTGACCAATATCTTTTAAATAAATTTGAAAATTTGAAGTCCAGTAACTTTAATGAATTCGTTACTGATGCCAAAGCTTGGTTTAATAAATTCGACCCGAAAGCCAAACAGTAGTCCATGGTATGGAGCTCCAGAGTAGCCAACCCACCTATTAAAAAGCTTTAAAAGCAAGATTTTGTTTTGAGAAGGTGATTTTTAGGCTTAAGAAATGCATTGAAATCAATGACGATTATGTAGAGAAGATAAAAAAGTCGAAGATTCGGGATAAATTAAAAAAAAAAAATTCCGAAATTTTTTTCCGGTCAACTTACCGAACTTTTGTTAGTCCCTACGTATAAGTACAATATTTTGTATTCGTTTTAAGAACCATAAGCAACTACAATAAAAAAGGATGCGAGTAAAAATAGTTGAAACGATTTTTTTTTTATAAAATATGTAGCTATAGAAAAAAAGGAAATCTTTTTATTTTATATAATAGTTGAACCCAATGGATCTTGGCTAATTTTTTATTCGTTTTAAAAACTATAAGCAACTATAATAAAATTAAAAAAGAACCAAAAAAGGTAGTAAGGAGTAATTTTTTTAATAAAATAGGTAGCTATATTTAATTATTATTCCGAGTACAAGTCAAACTTTAAAAATATTAATTCTAAATAAATATAAGTTCTTGATCATGAATAATTGTTGTAGGTTACCAGTTTAACCTGTAACTAAACAAGTTTGTTCAGATTTAGCGAGCTGATCTCTTACAACAAATTTAGCTTAATTTAAAAGTAGCGATACACACACGACTACATATGTATGTATGTATGAATGTATTTATGTGTGTAAATGTAATTATTCCATTTACTCCTCCGTGTGAAACATGTAACGACCCATAACAAAGGCAACAATAACAAAAGTCTCCGACTGACACTGACATTGAATACTATAGCAAATAAATCTATAAGTGTATGTGCACACACATACTCGCATACACATATAGATGATAAACATGAAATGAACTAGCGCAATGCAAATATTTTCAATTTTCCGTTTGGCACTATAATTTGTTCTAGTATTCGTAAATCCATCTTTCTCTCTCTTTCTCTCTGTCTCTATCCCCATCGCCAAATGTAAACAAATAAATTAAAATAACAAAATAGAAATTGCATCAGAGTTTGAAAAAATAACATGCGCAAGATTCACGTTGCTCTTGAACAAAATTGCTGTAAGCTTAATTATGCAAGGCACTGTCAACTGATAAGCTGATGATGACGATATTTGCAGCTTTTTTTAAGGTTGTACAACAAAGTCAAACGGTGCGTTTACATACGTAATAACGGAATCTTGGAACTAGCTTTATTTAAATTTTTTATCTAGGACAAACAATTTGGATATTTCAGCTAACAACAGCAGCTATAGATTCGTTGTGAAATACTCGTTCTAGGTTATATTAAAAATATACATACTTAGTAATCTCTGCTTTGGTATGAGAAAGATTATTCATTTGTAATGCAATAAGGGTAATTATGTATTTAGGGCTGGAAATATAATTTATTTTTATATTTTTTGTCTAGCTAAAAGCAGCCGAAAACAATTAAAATTTAAGATAAATAATAAAATTAATAAATTTTAGATAACAAATAAATAAAAGTTAAAAAATCTAAAAAATTTAAAAAAATAAATTAAAAATTTAAAATAAAACTTAAAAATTAATCAAAACACAAATTGATTAATCTACATGCTAAAGATCGTAAATTTAACTTTTATTTTAAACCTTTTTTACTACAGTTTTGTCTTAGTAAAATAACTAGTCAAATATAATTTTTAAGTTGATTTATTTATCCCATAAGAAACTTCTTTACGAGGTAAAAGTCTAGTGACGAAAACATTTTCATGCCCCAAAATTATTTTAAACAAAATTTTGGCACTCGGCACATTGCGCTTAAATGTCTCAATTCTTTATACCAAATAAACCTCACTGTTTTGCGCAGTGCCGAATGCAATACTCTACCTTAGCTCTCACACAGAGCTCTAATCGTATTTGTGTGACATAATGGACAATATGACAAGCACCAGATAAGATAGGTAACGTCAGCGGCCAACTAAAGGTCTTGGCCAAATTTCCACATTGGGCGAAATCAAAACTGACCTCTGATCTCCAATCCTAAGGCAAATGAACATTTTATAATCTATATAGTAGTCTATAGTAGTTATGATTATTTACAATGTTACCTTTATCAGAATTGTCAAAACACGCGCTCATTTTACCCATTATCTAAGACAAAAGAACAACGGGAGAGACTCGTGACGCCAGCTAAGTGAAGTGACTCATGGAACTGCAGGCCTCAATTAAAAACAACTGTGTTTACCCCCAATTCTACGAAACGCAGCAGTATCACAACTTGCTTACCATAAACTTGCTGTCCCCAGGTGTCAAGGCCCAAATATGCCGCCCGGAAACGTGTCCAATAAGATTGCAATTGGCAGGTAATAGTGGGTATTTTTAACTATTAATAATTTGATTTGTTTGACTTAAGATACTTTTCCCTTTGGAAAAATTTAATAACAAAATTTTTTTATTCCTATAAATTATTCAAAAAAATTATAATGTGCTTTCTAACTTGTATGAAATATTAGTATATACATACATATGTGTTTATAAAGTCTAAATCTTTTACTTCAGACAGGCAATAAAAACTTAACTAATTTTTAGAGATATATAAATACGATATGCAAAAAGTAAATATAAAAATAAAATAAAGCAAATATTATATAAAAAAAAAATGATTATATTAATTTGAATTTTTAGCGCTTTTTTTTAAGGTATACAATGAATGTTTTAGATGAAATGAACTCAAATGTCTAGGGAGTGACCTACAATAATTAAAACAATTTAGACGTGAAATTCTTGAGTAAGTACAATAGATTTTTTGTGAAGACAAATTGTCGAATTGTGTGTAATAGAGGTAAGTAACGGGTTTATCGCAGTCGAGCAAACTCAGACGTTTTTACTTGATCTTTAATATGAATTAAAGTTTATTCAAATGAGCTGACATTAAATGATTTTAAAAAAATCATTGAAATTGCAATATTTTGCATGCTTTTGAGTTAGGCATATTCATTAAAATAACAATTTGGATGGATGCCCGCCCACCTTGTCTAATGATTCAACCTGCTGGCAGCTGCCCAGACGCAGACAGATACGACGCGACGCGCACATCTGCCACATGCAACCGAGCAAATGGCAACAGTAGATACATTCATGCACAATTCGTATCTGCCGGATACACAGACAGAGAAAGAGCGAGAACAAATAAGAGACAGAATCGGCGAAAAAGTGAGAGGCAGACATGCAACAAAACTCTTGATTGCCTGCCTCCTCCTCCCTCCTGCATGTGCAGCATGTGTCGAAAACTAGGGCACGTCCTCAGCTGCTCGGCTGTCGAAAACCGATGCACGTCCGCCATGCGAGCAACTTTGGCTGCTGCTGCTTTTTGTCGTTGCCCTTTGCAACCAACGTCGGCAGCGCAGCGTCGACGACAACGTTGCCAGACGTTTTGGGTGTGAGTTATATTTTGTGCGCTTTTTTTCTGTTTTGTTTTTTGCATTTTTGTTGGATCGCTGCTGTTTCTGTTGGTGTTGGTCGTTGCCAAAAAGGGATGAAGCTCGAATTTATTGCACCGCCTAAAAACGGACGCCCCCCGCACCAGCAGCACAGGCAACTGCAGCAGAGCAGCGACCGCAACGCTGGCAGCGGATATGCTTGACGCTAAGTGACAGTCAAAAGCTCGCTGCTTGTCCTCTGTCGCTGCTTCGTGCGCTGCAGTCGCTGCTGCCCTCGCTGTCGCTGCTTCCTCCGCTGCCTTTGCTTTCGCTGCAGTCGCTGCTGCTGCTGCTTGCTTTCTTCTGCAGTCTGCCATTGCAAATATGAAAATTTTCTCAATATTTCGCAGAATTTGGGAGAACTTCTTCGCAAGCGACTTTTATTTATGCGCAATAATCTTTAATTTCTCTGTTACTGTTGCTGCTGCTGCAGCTCTGTCTGCAGAAAGAAAGAAATCTCGGGTCAATACTCCCCTTATAATAACAACCAAATAATGACTGCACTTCAGGGGAGACACGTAGACACAACCAAAAGAGATGCCAGAGGTAAGAAAAAAAGTTGTGGGTGGAGGGGGGCTCAACAAAAGGGCGAATGCAACAACGGCCATAAGCTGGGGGCATTGACTTTTAAAAAAAATTGTTATCGATAGTATTTCGATATGAAAAGATACAATTTATACCTGATTTATTTAAAAGAGATAATGTGGATATCGATAGAATCATACTAAAATGTTTGATCGCGAAAAATATCTATCGATATTTTCAATGTATGTATTAATATAGCCGATTTGCAGGAAATGAGTGTAAATTTGCTTTGGTAATTTTTAGCTTGTTGTGTCGACTGTGATTTTTGGTTAATCAAAACAAATTTTTATTTACTTTCATTTGTAATCTTAAATTTCCGTTTCAAAAATCGTATCAATATTGCGTCTTGCACTTTGTATCATGTGATCTTTAATCTATGATTAACTCAAGTATTTCACGCGACATTAACATTGCAAATCATGCTAACAGATCACAAATAGAACTCGCCGCATGAAAATAATACAGATACAAACATAAATACAAACATATATGTACACATATGTACATACATACTTACACATACTACTTACATATGTACATTTGTAGCTACGTCACCAAAAAGCTTCAAAGATACAAAAGCAACTGACCAAATACAAGAACAACAACTGCTGCTGTGATAAAGAACCAAAGCAAAAGCTAAACCTACAACAACAATGCAAAAATCAACGGCCGACGAATTTCATTCGTGTGCGTAGATATCATAATAAAAATTTTATTGAGTAAGTTGAGCGCGTTTGTCGCCGCTGTTGCTGCCGTTGTCGCTGCCGCCTCAAACGCGTCGCTGTCGACGCCAACGTAACAATGGCAATTGCCGAAAATAACAAAGCAACAGCAACAACACAAAACAACGGCAGCACAAACACAAATTCATTGCGACCACAACAAAAAAAAAAAAACGGCCTCAGCCTTAGAGGCAGCAGCTGCTGTCTCAAATGCCGGCTCACACACACACACACACTCACATGAACGCACGCATTTACATAGATACTCATACTTGCACACACAGTGCTTTCATTCTTCAGATGTCGCTGCCATTGCTGCTGCCTCTGCCTCTGCCGCTGCCGCTGCCACTGCCTCTGCTGATACTCAACATTGACGCCAGCTGCGCAGTCACAGTTGCGTTGCTGCGCGCTGCGCTGCTAGCGTTCTTGTTCTCGGCAAATTTTGAACGCTGCCGTCCGCCATTTCGTATTTCTCAGCAAGCTGGCAACGCGTCAACACAACACACGGCAGCGTTTTGTGTTCTTGAGCCCAAAAGCAGTGAACTTTCAATAGTATTAGAAAGCTTTTAACCGTGCAAAACTTAACAATAAACTGTTAAAAAAGCTGCTGCTGTTAACAATTAACAGAAACTATAAACAAAGAATATATTATCAACGTTTTTCAAAACTTCTTTGCCTTATTATTTAGTGTTCAAATTAATCAACGCTAATAACTGAAACTAGCAAATGTTATAAACTTATGAAAGTGCAATTCTTAAATCAATTTGTGGGTTTTATTTCTTATATAAATTGGAAAACTTGTTTGCTTGAAAAAAGACTGATAACTAATATATTTTAATATAAATGATTTATAAATTAATGCAAAATTGTGACTAAGAATAAAGTATAAAAGAAATCAGAAATACTAATACATACATATGTAGGTGTATGTATATAGTATATAACCTAGGTCAATATTGTTTATAGTGGCGTGTGAATGTGCGCAACAACAAAACGCAAAAAAAAAACAGCAACAGCAATCATAGTGTTCACACACACACCCTCACAGAAATAATCAAAAGCAGCAGAGATAATAACTACATATACCAACACACGCACGCATTTGTATACGAAAATTAGCAGCAGCGACGAATTAAACTTGAAAATACAAATCGTATAACGCATTAGACGTAAGCAGCAGAACGAACGCCAAGCAGAGCAGAGCAAAGCAGCACGTCGCCAAAGCTCAAAAGCAGCAGCGTCTCTCACACCTACACACATTGACAACAACGGCCCGTGTACATATACGAGAACAGTCCGCAATTATAAAACGCAAATCGTTGGCTCCCGCTCTCTCTTTGTGGATCCCGCTCTCGCTCTCGCTCGCAATCGCAATCACTCACACAACGATTAAGAACAGTCAACTGTGGGCTGCGTCAACTGCGACGCGCCGCCTCAATTCTTATACAATTTCAATATCAGACCGCGACGATCGCTGCGCTCGTTCAGTCAACGCTGCCGCCTCGCGTAACTTAGTTCTGCTTCTAACGGGCTCTCAAATCGTACAATATTTTGGTAATTGCCCGAACGGCAAGTGCAGACTCAGACTACTAACGCTGAGAGAAAGAAAGAGAAAGAGTGTGAGGCATCGGACGTTAACGATTTAACGATTTCGATTCGCGACAAATCTTTTTGCCTCGCCTCAAGTGCGCAACAGTGAAAAAGTTCTACATCATTTGCCACTCGTCGATTCGCGTGACAACAAGTGTTTTACAAAAGTAACAGTACAATCGCTAAAAAACAAAACAAAACTCAAAGCAAAAAACAAAGATAATATACTGGGATTTGCATTTTTGGAATTACACAAGCCAAAAGGAATATTAAAACAATATATTTGTGGATTTTTTTCAATTTTATGGTAAGTTTAAAAAAAATCACACTTAATTTAAAATATATTATAGTTTATTTATAATTATTTGTACACATTATAAATATCATTTTGATAAAAATAAAATCGATAATCAGCTTTTGAATTCCAAGTATTTTTGCGTTGTCATTATTATTGACATAAATTTTGATAACTTTTAATTAAATGATGCAATTAACGAATGAATGTATTTAAGTCAAGATTTTTTATAAAAGTATTTATACAAATTTACTGAAAATTCGATCAATTTTGATGCATTTTGGTAAACTTTTGATGAATATTTTGTACATAGGGTTATTAGGTAATTTCTTCGTTCTGATTCGTTTTAATCGTTAGATTCTTTCATTGTCTTTAAATATTTTACATTCCGATCGAGAGATCAACAATTGTAAAAATAATATGTAAAAGTGGTTTATAGAGTTGCCTGTTCAATTTTGTAGCTGTTTACGAAAACCGTACGTTTCTGAACTGTTTTCGATCGTCATTTGAACTTTTCCATTTCAATAAGGAGAAAATTGAGCTAGAATATTCTCAGAGGATTTTCCGATATATTCGAAATAATTAAAATTAGTCAGATCAGCGAATTTAGTCAGAGTGCTAAAGGGTCTAATCATTCCTTGACATGATACAGTCCATGACAAGACATAAAAAAATGTTTCGTTGAATGATGAATTTCTCTATTTGAGCGATTAGCGCATTGCAGTGCCACTTGTGGCAAATCATCAAATAGTCACCCAATTACCCAGACAACCTCCCAACCACACCTATCACCCACCCACCCACCTGCCTTTCACAATGTGACTCCTGATGAGTCACGTCTTAACCCACAGACCCACAAAGAAGGCGTCCCCTTGACTCATCAGAATATTGGGGGCTTATAAAGCCGTCGAGTCAATCTATTCAAAATATTTGATAATGATCAATTGGGACCATATCAAGGGGTTCCCTAAGCAGGCATGATTCATGCCCGCCAGACGCGTGAGTCACCCCAAAAGCACCTGTCTTTAAGTACAACTATAAAGGATCTCGAGATACTTTCGCTTGCCAAATTAACAGAAGCGCGTGTGTGTGATTTATTAACTGATAAGAGATATTATTAGAAAGCTCAAAAAAATAAACATTATGTTGATTAGACATTATTTTGAGTCTAGATTAAAATTTGAACCGTAGGATTGGCGTAAATAAACTTCAATCTGTGCTCCGATATTCGGGCTATATACGTATAACATTTATTGATCTAACTTGGATTGCGCAATTTTGATGCGATAAAAAAAGAGTCCCGTGTTCGCAATTTCAACTTTGTTCTGCCTTTTTTTTTGCGTGTGAAGTATTTATATATATTTTATCTATTTGCTAATTTTGTGTCTGAAGGTCAGTACCAGCGTCAACGAGGCAAAACAATAACAAAATCAGGCAAGAGCAGCAGCAGCAGCAACATTAACTGCTAAATTTGAAAGCATTGTCGGGTAATCTTGGAAATTGATATTGGGGTATTTACGAGTACGTCGCTGTGTTTGTGCACAGGAAATTGTGTACGCGTACTTCTGCCCGAAAGTTATAAAACAAAAGACAGAGAGACAGAAAGAAAATAAAAGAGAGTGAGGGAGAGATAGAAAAGTGTATGCAGTTATCGTTATCGAACATTGTTGATTTATTTTTTTTTTTTGGACTTACGTAGGTGTTTAGTTATTTTTTCCGCACTGTGTGCGCGGTATCAGTTTGATTCTCATTAGGGCAGAGCTGCCTTCGTTCACGTTCCACCTGTTGTTCTTATCGCTATCGCTATCGCTACTTTCGACTTTCGTTCCAACAATCATTGTTAAGTATCTTATCGATGCGACATTTGAATGTATCTTTCGATTGTCTGCTAGCTGATTTTTATGAATGGGCCGTGCTTAAAGTGAGTTTGTTTTCTTTTATGACACCATCGAATGTTGATTGTGATCGCTGCGGGTGTGATTGCAATTGATAAGTTTTTAAAAACCGTCAATTTCCACCATGAATGAATTCAGAACATTTCCTCATTCATGATTTGTTTGAGAAAATCAATTTACTATTCCATTTCAAACAGTTCAAAATTCAGTTCAAGTTCATCGATAGACCAAATACTTAACTCTGAACCTTTGAACCGTCGTAAACAGTCAGTTACTCTCACTATTTATAGCCCTGTTCCCTGAGTACTGGCCAACAATTGTTAATGGCTCTCGAGTGGCTATAATAAACATTTTAGCTTGCCACACCGATCAGTTTGCATTGAATGCGAAAAGTCTGGAGGAGAAAAACCCAATAAAATAAATAAATACTTGGTATAAAAATTCCGTTTGTCGCTTATCAGCATAGAATTCTCCTTTTTTGCTTTTCTAAAAATTGTTTTTTTTTTCAAGAGCTTACAGTTAATTCATAAAAGAACGCTTATCAATAGAAATTTGTCCGTCACACGGCAAATTTGAGAACCATGAAATGAAATCTTGCGAATAAAAAACGAAATATGGCAATTTGTTTGTTATGTCTACCGACTCGTTGCCTACCCCATTAAATTTTGTATTGCAACACACACCACACAGAACAAGCAGCTAAATCAGTTGAGTATCTGACGGATACATACTCGCTCAGCAACAAGATTATTCTAACGTAAAAAGCCGGTTCACAGACATGCGTAAAGCTACGTTTCGAGTCTGTCTGTCTGCGTGTCTGTGTGTGTGTGAAATCAGATACAGATACATATAGACTTATGTATTTACATATGTTTTTAGCCCCTCATACCCAAAATGTATCCCGATCCGCCATATTTTTTGGAACCTACTCGTTAGATAGTTTGTTGCTTTTACTGCTCAGCGTTCTCAAAAGTTCTAAGCTTTTGTATTTGTGTTTATCTTGAAATATGTATTGTATACATATGTACATACATAAGTAATATATATACACACACACACATACTTATATTTGGGAGCGCTCCCGCGTAAATCGTTTATTTGTTTTTGTGAAAATATTTTCTATATAAAAATTGTTGACCTTGGTTAACAATCTGTCCATGTATTGTTCACATATATAAACTTGAAGCATATACATACCAATACATGTGTACAGTTTGTTTATTTCTTTGTTCTAATTGCCAATTCTGACTAAATGAAGTGAGTTGTCCCGTCATTCTATTGGTTTTCTATTTGATTCATGCTATTTTGTGCTCTGTGGTCAGGTTTTTATTATTTTAAAATTGTGAAATCGTTGATTATTTTGTCGCTTGGTAACGTCGCATAAATGTTATATGTACATATACATATGTATTTGCTTTCTCAGAAATCTTAAACTTCCCCGGGCCACTGAATTTTTTCCAGGAACCCAATCGTTTAAAAACAAAAATTAATCTTTTTACAACTGTTTGCTTAATTTTATTTTTTAATAAAATATATTTAATAATGTTTATTATCTGTATTTCAATTTGAAATTATGCTTAGACCATTGTTAGTGCATTTTAAATATAACGTGCAGTTAATCGGGCAGCCATTTTGCTAGATTTATCGATACTCACTCATGCACACACACACACAGACTTGTAGGCAGAGCAGTTTGAAGCCATACACATGTGAGCTACGCATCAATGCAAGCTCTGCTCGGACTCGCTGCTGACGTCGACGCTGCTGCACATTAATAAAGCAAATGGTGGACGCAGCTTTTGCATTCGCGTATGCTTGTGTGTGTGATTGCTGCTGTCCTTCGTTTGGACAAAACAGCAGCAACAACAGAAGAAAAAAAATTAATGAAGAAAGAAAGAAATGTTTGCCAAGTTCAAGGACAGTTGCAGCGGCGTCGTCGCTTTTTAACGCAGCCGTTGGCTGTACGCTTGCATTGCACCAGCTCTCTTTCTCTCTCTCTCTCTCTGTCTGTCTCCTACTCTTTATGTGTGGCTGTGCGGTAGCGTTTATATGCTTTGCGTTTGTTATGCGCATTTAATTTTCAATTTGTTGGTAAAAATGTTCACTGTACCGAACTTTAGTTGAAGGCCACATCGCAGTCGCTGTCGCTGCTGCTGCTGCTGCTGTTGTTGCTGCTGCTGCGGCCTCTGACTGCGACTGTGACTGCTCAAATTCAAGTTCAAGGCGCAGCTTTAGCAGCATGCGACTATACAGCTGTCTCATTCTAATGCAATTAACATTCGCACTCAGTGAGAAAGATGTTTGCTCTCTGTGACTTATCATTGTGTTGATCTGATATAGATAACGAGTAAATAATGAGTTGTGACTTGGGTTTGGTCAGTAATTTCACACTGAAGTGCTGAATCTGAATCTTTTGCCCCTTACGAAACACAGATTCTAACAAAAATAATGCCAGTTGGCTGTTAAACAACCTGCAAAACGAGTTTTGCCAAAATGGTCAACTTATGGACACGCATACATACATACTATGTATGTACATATGTATGTATACAATTTGGTTCTCCAAACAAACTGGTATATGCTTATGTACACAAATTAAAAATGTATCCTCCAGATACATTTTTATTTTTTTTGGCTTGAGCTTAAATTCTTTCAGTTCGTATAGAAATTAAATTTTAAAATATACATAAATACATACATATGTATGTATCTTAATGTATTGATGTGTGCAGGTAAATAATTAAAGATAAGGATTCAGATAATTTTCGGATAATTAACTTCCCGGTAAGCGGATGCATTTGTCAAGGCAATCCCCCAAGTACAAAAACGTTTCAGTATGTACATATATTTTGAGTTCTTATTCTTTCCCTGCAACAACGCCCCCAAAAAAGTTAATCATAACATTATTTCCATTGCCGGAAGTTCAAGCCCCCACCCCTTTAAATTAAATACATATTTACACTTGCAAACTTGTTCTTACAAAATGCATTGCAAATTTTGCGAAACACTCCTTGTTGAATATTTTTTGAAATATGTACGTATCATAAATATGCAATTTAATTTTTATTATTTAACAACAATAATAAAACAAAATGCAAATACAATTAGTCTGCCAACTGTCTTTCTCCTTCCCTTCTACCCTTTATTTTTTGGCAATGCAGCGAACAAAGAAGAAATGAAATTCGGCACGTCTAAAAAAAAGAGAAGAAAAAAAAAACACTTGTGCTTGCCTCTTTTTGTTGTTGTTGTCTTCTCTTTGCTGCTTCGGTCGTGTACTCGAAATTATTTATTGTATGTTAGCACATGTGTGTGTGTGTGTCTGTGTGCATTTATTTTGAGGTTTCCACAAATTTTTATACATTGACTGTGGTTGTTGTTGCTGCTGCTGCTGCTGTGGAACGATCCAGGCGACAGTCAAGACAACAACAACAACAACAACACGATCCCCCAGCACCGGCAGCAACTGAAATTTCGACTCTGGCTGCGGCTTCACATTTCTTTTACACACTCACACACTCATACATTCTTACGTGCCTGTATTTATACATACATGCTCACTTTGTTTTCGGATTTCTTTTCTTTACATTTTTCGAAAATACAAAAATTATCGTCATGAGCTTTTCGTAGGTTGTTGACCCTTTTGTATGGCAGGCGAGGAATGAGGTTGCTTTGTCGCCGTTTGGACTTGCGCTGAGCGAAGCGTCTTTTTCGAACTAATTTTTGAGCAAGCTGCAATAAAATCCGCACCATAAAACCCTCATTTAATTTTGTAACTGTAACCTCAGCATACTACACAGAAGTAAACAAATAAAATATACATATGTAGGCAAAGCATTCTATAATTCTAAAACTAGTTTATTTAACAATCGCTTAAAAAAAAAGTATGCAATGTTAATTTTTTGCAATTTTTCACACACACTCATATACAAAGATATCCCCTAACAGAAAATTGCACTGCGCTGCCAGCGTCAGTGTCGGCGTCTGCGTCCGCTGCAGACAGCGAGCGACAGCAGAGGCAGCAACGTAAGCTCACACTCCTCGCTTGCGTCGTTCTCTCACTCTCTCGCTTGCATATCGCTCGTGTGCTTTGTTCGTTTTGTATTGAACTTGAACTACACGTGGAGGGCGTGCAAATGTTTTCGACAACAACGCATTGCTCGTTGCTTGTCGTGTTACATTCGCTTCGCCTGTACGCCAGTAAGGAGGCCGTGCATGAATTTTCAACAGACCAGCGCACTATGGGGCGAAATCCGAAATATCGAATATTTATTAATAACTTCTATAATAAGCTAAA